>CAEFZX010011491.1:0-25206 GCA_903066825.1 Alfaro cultratus | reverse complement strand
TTTTTATTGTTTTTACTGTTGATTCTATGTTGCACCATGTTTCTGTTTTTTGATATGATGTAAAGCACTTTGAAATGCCTTGCCGCTGAAATGTGCTATACAAATAAAATTTGATTGATTGATTGATTGATTGAATCTCCAGGGTTTATTAGGGTAAAGGTGGGGTAACCCCCTGAACAGGTTGCCAGTACATCGCAGGACACCACAGGACAAACAGCTCATCGAAAGCCGTCTTCAGACGTCCAGTAACTGGATGCTGGAGTGTCATATTTGATAAGTGGTGACTCCTAAAAAGTATTCCGCTGATCCAAAAGATGGCAGGAAAAAAAACCCTTCTTGAAATTTTAAATACCGATAAAACTAGCCACTCTGCACAACATATGAGACTTTTGTTTCTACCTAAAACAATATTTTCACAACAAAAATATCCACGAACGTTCTGCTTGTCTTCTTGAATGCAGGTCAATCAGTTCTTAACTCATTACTTCTTTCCAGAAAAAGGAAGGCTTAAACAAACGAAATCAAAATATATTTTGTGATTAAGTTTGGCCGTCTTTGCTAAAGGAGTTAAGATCAAAGATACAGTTATGTCCAGTGTTTCCAAACTATTCAACTGAATGTATTGTCTTTTTCATGCACAGGTTTGGGAAAGGGTAAGAGGAAGACGAGTGCGCGTGATGCCTCGCCTACGCCGAGCTCAGACACAGAGTACCCTTCCAACGGCAGCGGGGGTGGAGGTGTGGTCGGTGCCGCAGAGAGGATCTATGACCTTAACATACCTGCTGTGGTTAAGTTTGCGTACACAGCAGAGAGAGAAGACGAGCTAACTCTGCTCAAAGGCTCCAGGGTGGTCGTCATGGAGAAGTGCAGCGACGGCTGGTGGCGTGGCAGTCAGGCCGGTCGCGTCGGCTGGTTTCCCTCCAATTATGTCCAGGAGGAGCTCATGGGGGTGGACGACAGAGAGGGGGATTCCCCGAGGGGTTACCTCGGCGGACCTCAGGGAACTCTGCTGGCCAACGGCCGCGCCGGCGGCCGGGGCGTCGTCCTTCACCTGGTCCAAACACTCTACCCCTTCAGCTCGACGACCGAGGAGGAGCTGAACTTTGAAAAAGGAGAAATCATGGAGGTGATAGAGAAGCCGGAGAATGACCCAGAGTGGTGGAGGTGTAAGAACTCTCGTGGCATCGTGGGCCTTGTGCCTAAAAACTATGTGGTGGTGCTGGACGAGCGACCCGGCCCACCCTCCACCACGCCGGGCTCCCCTCAGAGCCGCTATGTGGGACCGGCGCGCTCAGGGAGGTTCGCCGGCAGGGACTGGTACTACGGCAACATCACCAGACACGAGGCTGAGTGCATACTCAACGAACGGGGAGAGGAGGGCGACTTCCTCATACGAGACAGCGAGTCATCGGTGAGTCATTTAGGTGAAGTCATGGCACCATGTAGGAGACGCTGACGAGGTTTTTATCCAAAGTTAATAAAATTAGAAATCTTAATTAAATCCTCATGGCAAATTTGCACACATATAAAATGAAAGAAGCATATTAATGACTTTAAAGAGTAGGTGGTCAAGAATCACATGAAAATGTAACTGAGGTGCAGGAATTTAATCTACATCTGCTTCCAGCAATGTTTTCACACACATGATTGAGGATGTTGACATGTAGCTATGCCTGCAGATAAATCAGTAAGGTTTGTACCCATTACGTACAATTTTCTAGTTAAACAAGCTGTTGCACGTGGCTACATCTGACTAATGCACCATATTTCTGCCTGTTTTTGCATTTTCACACTGATTAATTGCCAATAAACAATTTTCTAAATGGTGCAGAATTTTATATTTTATGTTGAAATATATTTAGTACCCAGTAATTTCACAATTCCTACATAGCAGTTTAATGTATGCATACATAAGGGGTATTCTTATTTTCTGCTTAACTTTTCTCTTTTTTATTTCTTTCTAATTCAGTCATTAGATTTGCATGGCAACTGACTCCACTTAGTAAACATCCTGAATTCAGACGAAACAACTTTAATCTCAGTAGATGAACATCAGAGGTCTAAAATGAGCTCAGGCGGCTTTGTGGTGTAGAGTTTGAGCAAGTGTCTCTCGTACAGAGTCTGTAATCCTCATCTGGGTTTGACTCCTGAACCTGACACCTTTGCTGCAACTCTTCTCCCTCTTTTCACTCTTTTTGCCCATTTCCTGTCAGATTAGTGTCAATTAATCCCTTTAACGTTAAAATAAATAAATAAACAAAATCCGCTCAATAATAGTAAGAAACCTTTCACTTTTTGATTATCTTGTTTTAAAAGTTGTAAAAATGCAATTTTAAATCTTTAAATTATATCACAAGATTTGAATTATGAACACAATGCTGCCCCCTGCTGGCCGATCTTGTCATGATCTATTTCTCAACGTAATCGTGTGTTCCTCTTTGTCTCCCTGTTTTGTTTTGTCTTTCAGCCCAGTGATTTCTCCGTGTCCCTGAAGGCAGTGGAGAAAAACAAGCACTTTAAAGTGCAGCTGTCAGACGGGGCGTACTGCATCGGCCAGCGCAGGTTCAGCTCCATGGATGAACTAGTGGAGCATTACAAGAAGGCCCCCATCTACACAAGCGATCACGGAGAGAAGCTGTACCTGGTGAAGGCGTTGCTGTGACCTATACACCTACACTGGATCTCTCTCACACACACACACATACACACACACACACACGATCCCTAACTGTCTTAACCCAAGCCTTAGCTCTGGACCCCTCCCGCTGTGGCGGCTGTACCACATCCAGATCCTCAGATCTCCTGGATTTTTTTTTTCCAAGTGAAAACCAGACAAACTTGTGTTTTTTTTTTTTTCCTAGCTCTTAGCTGGTTTTGCAGACGACCCTCAGACAGCCGTCACTGAGCCACACGGCGAACACGGTGTGTACCGAGCCTCTGTTATCTTAGATGTGCTAACATGCAGTGACCACATTTGCTGCTAACAGAACGCCTGAGGCCTTGTCCGGGGATTGAGCTCTCCCTCTGATGTCATACGTAACGTCTTCTTACTAGCACGCACATTGTAAGTTCCACCATTGCTCTTAACTCACCCAGGAGAGAACCGACGTTCTTACCGGTTCAGAGGGACTCGGACCTCAGTGGCGCCTAACTCTGTCACGTCTAATCGCAGCCCATGTTTCATTTAGTCTATCAAGTCCCACTTGTTAGTGAACTCATTTATTATTTTTTTAAAGCTTATTTAAATTTGTTCAGGTTTTGTAGTAACTTTTTCACAAAGTGACCAGAATCACTTTTGCCTTTTTTGTTTTCTAATTTTCACCATTCCTCTACCCACTTTTAATGCCACCCTTTTCTGTTTCTACCGAACAGTTAATTTCTAGTGATACTTTAAATGTGGACAACAACACTCACTGTAGTATTTCTACCAGGCGGTGCAATAGAGGAGACCTCAGAGTTCCTGTAGAGTTTGAATGTCGATCCATGTAACCAAACGTGCCACCCTGTACCCGTTTTCTACTGGCTCCAGGTCTGCACTGCACTCTCAGATTAACCCACAGCTCAGTGCTCATGCTTTATATTGTGTCGAGTTGAACATGTTACCGTTCTCTTCTCCAGTACGTGTCTGTAGCTACATGAGGAAGAACAATAAAATATTTTTTGTTTGTTTGTTTTGGGAACGCTTCCTGAGTAACTACACTGTTTCTGTGATGGCGATGCTGTTTGGGGAAAAAGAAAGAAAGTACCTCTTCTGATAGTATCTTTGTGATTACAAATAACTTTGCAGGAAATATATATTAAAGACTAATCAGTAATTAAATGAAACCCCGATTCGAACAGAAGTCTATTTAGGGATGGGTATTTTAGAGCTCTATCTTTATAAATGAAAGTAATGTCATATATTAGCACCTCCAAAAACATTTTTTTTTTAATTATTATTATTATTCCTTCCCAAATTGTTTATGCCTGGTTAGTGGCTACTTCAGCTCTGTTAGGCCTGAATATTTAAAACTAGTTAAGTAATATTAAAGTCGCAGACACCTGATTGTAAAATTAGTGTCAGTTTGCTGTATTTAGACATTCTGGATGCTCCTCATTTATTGGCATTGCTGCTTAAGATGTGCAAAAAGGAAAATACAATTTTTTTTTAAAGGTGATGGTTTATTTTTTACCTCTTTTACTATCCCGCTCTCTGTAACTGGTGGAGATGAACTCAGCCCCTCAGGTCTTTGTGTTTGTCACAGTTCTTTAGTGAATTCTTTTTTTTAATCACTTCTCTCAGTCTCTCTATGGTCACATTTAGGTGAGTGACTCTGTTTTTTGTTGCATCCTTTTATGACTTACCTGGTCAACACACATCTACTTTAAACTTTAATGAAATGACATGTTTTTTTGTCTTTTCCTATTTTGAAGTAAGAGAAATAGTCATTATTCCCACTGGAAACATGAAATCTTCACCTGGTTATTAAAAGCTTACTGACACTGAGATTAAGACAGGAAAACTTAACTACACTTCAAAACTTAATTACTTCATAAGAAATGTTGGAGCGGATTTTTGTCACAGGTGATGTTTAGCAAAAAAATGTTTTACTGAGGGATTTATTTAATTTCTTTATTCACAGAATAAGAAGTTCAAATGTTTTCTTGTCTTTCTCATTTAGAAGAGTGGTTAAGAAAATTAGGCCTCGGTATCATAATTTGACCAATGGAAAATGTTTCTGGATGCACAGATTAACAAGAAAAGTTCTAATAATTTTTTAGTAGGATTTGCTGTGATAAGATTAATCTTCTATTTTACACATCTTTAACAGAGGGCCCAATAAATGTATTTTACAAGCATAGCATAGTAGCAGATTAAAACCCTGGTTTAGCTTGTATTTAGTTGAAATCAAACATCCTTCATTGTAAAGGAACCAAATACGCCACCATCTGATTTACATCCAGAAATTGAGCAACACCAAACATCCACCCGTTTCTGTGTGCTTGTTTACCAATGGAAGTGTTGATCATGGGGTCCTCAGCTTTTATATGATATATCTGAATGTTATTGAGCACTGTTATTTAATTCTTGTCTCCACTGTATGTATATATTCAAATAAGAAGAGGTGCATATATGAATCATTAAGATCCAACCTACGGTACTGTATCACCGACGACGTGATGAGAATTGAGATACTTTTGTTCAATAAAAATTTTTGACAAACACTCGTGACTGTTTCATGCAGCGTTGGTGGTTCTGGGTTTAAGTCCAATGAAGTTTTTTAATAAATTGAATCTTCGTAGAGCTTGAAGCTTCCCATATGGACCGTCAATAAAGGAGTTTTTTGCAGCTGTTTTCTGATTGGTCTCTTGGTTACATTTTTGATCCTTTCCCTCTGGTTATTGACAACTCACAATCCTTTTTTTGGTACCAAAGAGCATCTTAATTTAGCTTCTTCCTTAATGGTTCTATTGTGTCTTCCTGTTCTTACTGAGGTCATAAGGCACTTGGGTTTCACAGCTGGATTAAACTCATCATGCAAAGTCTAACACGCTACTTATGCTTTATTTGGTACAAATCAATTTTTTTTAAAATATATGCACATGTGACATTTGTCCATACATTCAAGCATACACAAAACAATGCCTTGCAGCATTCATTTTAGCTACTGTACTTGTTTGAAAAAGAGTGAGAAGAAGTTTACACTCTTCTGAGATTACCATTTGTTTTTTTCTTTATCATTTATGAGTCAAAAATTTACAAAACATTTACTTTAGTTTTGTGGTTCAAGGGAAACAAAAGAAAATTTATAAATAAGAAATGTGTTTCTGCCAACAAAATAAACTATAACAGAAAGCCTGTCAAAGAAAGCTACCATCCATCATTTTTTGTTGCAAGTTTAAATTGATAAATGCTTAAAGATCAACTGAGAACATCACAGTAAGTTCACCATCTACTTTTAGCGGTTATGTGTAATTTTTTGTCCTTTTAAAAATATATTTTAAATGTCTTTATTAAGAGCAAACTTTGTGAATAAAGTTGATTCTGACTGACTTCTTAAAGACATGCCATGCTTTCTGTTATTAGCTTTCGAGTTATCACCTGACACAAAATGAAGCGTAGAAAGAGAAGCGCCATGCAGTCTAAGCATCACAACACTGCAGTTTATCTGTTATGTTGCTTGAAAGATCAAGCTGTGTTCTTTCACGTTTTGGTGTGAACACTTAGAGCATTTCCTGCAGTTGTTTAAAGAGAGCTCCGATCTGAGGTGTTGCCCGTCTCTGAGGATGAATGATTCTTGTAAGACGGGTTCTTATCTGGTACTGAGGTGGAACCAGAGAGCTGCTGGTGAAGGAAAGGAAAGTTTCATATCAACATTTCATATTTTTTGTGAACGGCTTCACAAACTCAGTACCTTGATATAATATTACACACATTTTTCCACTGTTGTCCACCCATTTGGGATGAGGTGTTCCAGTAATCCTAATCTCATGATAGACATGCTCGCGAATAAAATTACAGCAAAGAACTGATTATGATTAAATTATGCAAAAATCCTTCAGGTCTTTGAATAATTTGTTGCATTACTTGTAATTCTCCACAAGGGGGCAGTATTGACCTTCAACTGCCAACTATTTAGATTTAATGGGGGAAAGAAACTAGTAAAAAAAACAACTAACTAAATTACCTATGTTGAATTATTCGTTTATATTGTTTTTGGTTTTTTTAGCTGATTGTATCCGCAGTTCATTTTTTGGTGGTTTCTAAAAATAATATTAAAATAAAACATTTGTGGACGAGAGAAAAAGCTGTAAATTATTAGCAGAGTAAACACTTCGAAATCAGTTTTAATAGTAAAACTTGAGTAAAAAACAAACTTTCAGACACACATGAGCTGAGATCTGAACTGGGTTTGCCAAAAATGCAGGGCAAAGTTAAAACATGCCTTCTCGGCGTGCTTTGATATAAAAATAAACACGTCTATTGTAAATATTCACTATAGATATTCTGTGGCCCCAATTTAGAGCCATCAGAGCACAACAGTGACGTGCGGTGAGGTTCACAGCTGGTGAGGCGCTGACTTCATCATAATCATTTACAGACGTAGACCCCCTGCGTGTTATTGTTTACATAAGGAAATTTCGCGCATGCGGACAATGCTGGAGGGCAAAAACACTGCATGTCGCGCATTGCCGTCGTAGAATAATTCCATTAACTCAATTAAACTTGGACATGTAGATGATATTAATGTCGTGCTGTGCTCCACAGCAAAGGAAGACACCGTTAAAGTACTCAAAACCACGTCTTTCTCGCTCCTTGTATCAGCGCGATCTATGCGCATACTCGTTGCCATAGCAACTGATAACAACGCCACAAAAACAAACAAACAAACAAACAAAAAAACACTCAGATGTTTCCCACACAAAGAGCAGAACATTCAGTCTGTTGCAGCAGTATGGTTTCAGGCTTAATGTTTATTTTGCGATTATTAAGTGATTGCTGTGGTAAGAGGAGAAAACTATAAATACTACTACACTTTACTGTATGGCTAGCTCCAGGGCTAGCTCCATGGCTAGCTCCAGGGCTAGCTCCAGGACTAGCTCCAGGACTAGCTCCAGGGCTAGCTCCAGGGTTAGCTCCAGGGGTAGTTCCAGGGCTAGCTCCACGGCTAGCTCGCTGCTACTGTCTCTTACTCTGCAGTTGTGAAGTCACAATGTCTGGGATCATGAGCGCCCCCTGCCATGAGGTAGGAGAACTGCCTGCCTCGAGTCTGTTCTCTGTCGTTTCTGATCGCTCCTCAGCACGACACACTTTACACACACAGTTGGTGACAAAAACACTGTACATTATATACATGAGATAAATTATGGAAAATCAGTTCAGATATTAAATGTCTTTTAACCATTTTATTGGCGACGTACAGACAGGAGGAGCAGGCTCTCATAGCCAGTGCAGGTTGATCAATCCCAGGTGAAGCTCAGCTCGCTGCTGCCTCACCAGCTTCGCTTCCGAGCATTTGAATGGGAAAATGCAAAATGCAGCGGTTTTGAAGAAACAAATAATCAAAAGTGGTTAAGCTAAATGAAAAATAGGTGCTGTACTTTATAGTACAAACCACAGGGTGAAAATAGCAATATAACTTATTTTATTATATATTATTCTTCTACGGTGACACGTCACTGGAGCACAGTTATCTTCTAAATAATTTCCTTTATTACAGAGGCAGGTTTCAAAATGTTTGATTCCAGTCACAGCACCATCCATCAACGCCCCCTACCTCACCTGGCTCCAGCGCGGCTCCAACGTGACAGGTTGGTAGGTAGATGATGTTGAAACTTGCATGAGACACAGTCTGGTGTGCTGAATGTCGCTACCAACAAGAGAAGGAGGGCTGGAGGCCACTGCCTGACAGCAGCTGGGAAAGCAGCTCCATGTGCTTTCAGAAAGGAGCTTAGGAGAAGAAAGAAAACAACTGAACTGGCTGCTGCCAGGAGTTAAGTTTAATAAAAAGTTGCACAAGATGATGCCTGTCAGAGAGAATTGGGCTTTTGAAGCGTGGCAACAGCAGATAGGTATTGCTGAGTTTTTGTTCCATTTTTAATTTTTCTTTAAAGTCAAGAAAACCACCAACCACTTTCAGTGCAAGTTTGGCTTTGAATCTCAATGACATTTTGTTTGGAAGATCAAGAGGTAGAAACAAATAAAATTCCTGCTGCTCCTGGCATTTTGAAAAGACAGAAATTTCTTTCTATGTAAATTGTGGTTTGATCAGTATGATACTTATGTCTAGCTGTGCAGAAAATTGCCTGTTGGGGAGAAAAAAAATTCAACTGACTGAGAAAAGGCGGGACCATTTGCCTCTAGTTTACATAAAAACCTGTGATTAAAGGCAAACGCAGCAGCTTGATAGACCAACACAGGACATGGTGGAAGAGTCGATACTTTGTAGGACGATTTTCAGGCGTTTGTCTCCATCAGCTTCATGCGTCTATTGCAGGATTTCTCGGCTTACCCTTTTTTTTTTTGGAAAACACTTCAAGCTTGATCGCATTAGACAGAAAGTGTTTGTTAATGTAAAACTTTAGTTAGGTTTAGGTCTGGACTTTGACTGGGCCAGTCAACTCTAGATGCTCCACTGTTGCACTGGCTTTAAGTTTAGGGTTGTTGTCCTGATGGAAGTTGAGCCCCACAGGCTCAGGTGTTTTTCAGCCTTTTACAATTTACGAGCGATTTTAATTGTGTTTCTTATTTAACCCTCTCCAGGCAGATGTTGCAGATTTGCAGATTTGCTTGATGATTTTTTTGATAATTTTGACTATTTTGAAAAAAAAGTCTGAATTGTATATTACTACCCCGTATGATCATTTTCTCCAAATATCAGATTTTTCCTGCAACTAGAACTTAATTTGAGCCTGAGAGGGTTAATGGTACGGAGCCCCATAGGGGACATGCAGGATTTTTTTTTTCTTTTGCGTTACCTTGCAATAATGCACTGATCAGTTCATGTGGTATAACTGAATACTGTAAGCCTTTCTTACTGTGGCTATTGTACTTTCTGATATTATACAAGGTTTTTGTAAAGGTTTTCCATGTATCTTAATATCTCATTGTGAAATATCTGAAGCTTCATATATCTTTTTCTTTCGGATAGAAATGCACCACAAGCCTATGATATAAACAGAAACTTTCTGTAAGAAGGAAAGAAATAAAAAATATATCCAAACTATTTGGACTATTTTTGAGTTATTATCACGGGGTAATCAGTCGTCTGACAGATTTGATTGTGTCTCTTTTGTGTTTAATGAATTACTTAAACTGTTGTTTTCATGTTCAGCTCTATCTCAACCTTTCATAAACAGATGCAGTGAATAAATCGATTTTCAATAAATTTTTTGCACCAAAGAGTTGTTTTTAACTCTTTGATGCTATTATATGTATATATTTTAGAAATTTTTAATTGACATTTGTCACTGTATACAAAATAGACAAGCAAATATTGCAGTGAATAAAGAGAGGAACCGCAAAACTTATTGCGAGGGAACACAAAAGTTTTGAGAGGTAACGCAAAAGAATTTTTTTTCCTCATATTCCCTAAAGGGCTCCGTATAATGGAAATACTACAATTGCAAAATTGTATGTGTTTTTTTTTTCTGACCATAGCAGAATATCGAACAAAGTTTTGCACACGTTTGTAATGCAAGTGCACCGACTCACACACCTCTGAGCAGAAAGATGAAGTAGCAACAGATCAGTAATGATGAGGGTAAACAGACCTCACCACTCAAAATTCAGGTCCTCATTGTAAAAGGGATTCTTCAGAAACTTTGTTATCTGGAAGCAAATCCTCCAATCAGTGTGAACTGATTGGCTTCGTGAGGTTTCCCTCGTTGCTGTGTAGAAAGAGCTGCAGATGGGTCACTCCTGCCCTTCTTTTAGTAAATACCCAGCACTGACTTTCCAGTTTATGCTGTGTAACAAACTAACTGGTCTTTTCAGGCCTTTGACTAACAGGAACACTGCTGAATGATGTCACCCAAGAGCTGCTCAAGCGATTAAGACCGATGCCATCCTCTAATCGCCTCTTGATTGCGGTGACCTCCTCTGTCAGGACACTGCACCCTAACACACTGCAGAAACTGCTTGGAAGAGACATGACAAATGGCCCGAGGCATTTATCTGGCTTTCAATCTTTCCATATCAGACTCTGATTAAGTATCTGCAGCATGGGTGAAAACCACACATACATGCAGAATGCTGGGCTGAAAGGATCTGCTGCCAGCATCTCTTTGTCGACTCCTCAGGTCCCGTATTTATGTGTCCAAGATCTGATTTTAATTTGATTACAGGATAAAATGTATGGAAATAGATGTTTGATTTCAGAAATAAAGTTTAAAAGTTGAGAATAAACTTTCTGTTCATTTTTTTTTTACCTTAATTCTCCATTATACAGCTATCTTAAAAACATAAGGAGAGATTTTCTCTACTGTTTTTACTACTTTCCTTTATATTAACTTACTGGATTCATTCCCATTTTTTGTGGGAAATTTAAAAAAAATGTTTTTTGCTCTTATTTTTTACTAAGTTTTTGCTTGAACTGTTTTCCTGTTTAAAAGTTTAATCAGTAATATCTTTATAACAAATTTATGTCAGATCATGATATCACAATATCACAGGTTGATAAATGAAAAAATAGAAATAAAATTAAGTTTAGTAAAACTAATAAGACAAATATAAAATTGGCAGATACCAAAAGCTAGAAGCATGAATGAAAACCATTTTGAAGGAGTTATACTATGCATAACTTTCCTTCCACTTCACTTTATTTCTACCTTATTTTTCATATAAAATACAAATAAAACGCTTTAAAGTTTGTGGTTTTAGTGGCAGCATTAAATACTTTTGCAAAGTGCTTTATCTGCGACTTATTCATCTTCTGCCTCATCCTCAGAGGAGGTCTCCATCCACTCCAGGCCTTCCTGAAGCAATAACAGCTTAACAGTTATACCTGATTTCATCAACACTGCAGACTTTAAGAGGACCAAGAGTCTAATCCTCTCTACAGATGAATATATCTGTCACACCTTTTGCACACCACTTCAATCTACCGTCTTACAAACACATGTTCAGGAGAGCGAGAGCTCTACCAGACAAACAGCAGGTCTGCTCGAGGAAAGGGTGAAACTTTCATGTTTTTATTGATCTGGCTTTTCAGAAGGAGCCACTGCTGCTGAAAAGCCAAGACTTGTTTATACTTCACAGCCAAGGATGCATCAAGTAGTGGCAAGAAGTCCATAAAAAAGAAAAGCGCAGAGCCAAAGCGGCAGTAATTTGCACTTTAGTGACAGCTTCACCATGAGGATTTTTGAAAATCTGTCCAAATGACAATATGTACCGACATCGCCGAGTAACATCCAGAAAAAAAAACAACTTTTCTGTTCTGCCTGTGCCATTAAAGAGTGCGGCAAAAATCACATTGACAGCTTTTTTTTTTTTTTTTCTTTTATTACAAACACAACCTGCCTCCTTTCCTTTTGTTGCCGGTTCATCTGTGTGCGCTCCACCTCTCTTTATTTCCAACCAAAGAAATACAGACCTCTATAAATGTGTGAACTGATGAGGGTCAGAAGCAGCTTTGAAAGTACCTGTTGCAGCAGAGCTTGATTAAATAATGTCATTCCACACTAACACAGCCACCTCAGAACCAAATTGGCTGACAGATTACATTATTTATGGACGAAGAGTTATAACAGAGGGAACAGGTCCTCAATTTTTACAGCTGCTAAGCACTGACAACATAATGGTGGCTCTATTTTCTTCTCTCTCTAGGTTTTATTCCTCTTTGACACGTCTCTTCTTCCATATCAAGAACTCGCCTCCTGGCTGCATCTACTGATGGAAATGGTCTTAACTTATATTCTTTCTTACGATTTTGCACTTTTTGCACTCAAATCCAGGTGGCTTTGCTTTTTAAAGATGAGTTATGCCTTATGCTGTGATTATATGAGGCCAACATCTGATCATTATCTAAACTAAATTAAAATTTATTTTTCCTGTCAGCAGAGTTAATTATTAAGCTTTGATACAGCTAGAATACAGAAATGTTATGTTTCCGGAGTGGAACTTGGTTCAAGTGGGATATGGATTCTGTAAAATGGGATATGAATGATGTTTGTTTTGTAAAATTATGTAAACATTCTGTAAACCGAGTACAACAGACAACGACACGATTCTCTTAGAGGAATCAAACGGCATAAATGTGCTCACAAGAGATGAAGCAGCTTCTGATGCAGAAACACAATAATAAAAATAGAAAACTAGAGTTGTTTTTCATGAAACAAACTATTTTGGAAGTAAGAAAAAACATACAGGGATGTTTTCATAAATTAGAATTTTGTGAGTCACCCCATGTGGTTTTCTTATAGGATAATAAAGCTCTTGCATCACTTTACCAAGCAGAAGACGCTGTAGCATTCACAATTTATTCACCAACCAAGCAGAACTGCTGCAGATTTTCAGCTTGTCTTATCTCTCTCAACTCATTCAGTCACATTTTAATGTGATCAAACTGGACTCTGTATTGTTGGACTGACTGTCAGTGGCAGGAATGGATAAACTGAAAGGGATTTGACATTTATCTATTTGTGTAAAGTGATATAAGATGTCTTTCAGCAGTCATTTAGTGCTGAATGAGTGAACTGGGTTTAGTTGTAGCCATATTGCATTATTGACACCCTGGGCAAGAAGGAAATTCAGATTGGGCTGCATTGCACTTTCACTCTCCTGAAAAAGTCCATTCAGAAAAGAGTGTAATATTTTTAAGATGTTACTGAACAGAAACATTGATGACAGGAAAGAGAAAGTGATCTTTTTTTCCCCCAAGAAAACAAGCAAAGATACAAAGAAAGAATCAATGAAACAAAGTGTCTAAGCTTAGAAGTTGTAACACTCACCTGGCTAATTGTTAAGAGGATTTCTTCATACAGTCTGTTCAAACTCAGACATCAAAGCAAATTAGTCCACAAATTAATTTATGAGTAACAAATCAGAATCAAACGAGGAATAAGTATTAAACACATAAACATAGCGATGGATGTACAAGACGGTAAAGAAAGCCAAGAACACAGCTGGAATGTGTCAATATTTAGAAATCAATCCTGTTTCTTTTGCTACAATATAGTAGCACAGTTTAGTATTACAGAGGGTTTTTTTTATTCTGGATTGGCTCTGAGAAGTTATCAGATTGATTTATGAAAATTAAACTTGATAGAAATAAGCTATCTTAGCCACCAGTTTAAAAACAACACAAAACACCAGGAAACGTGAAAGCAATATTTTAACATTTTGCCTTGCAAAACTCTTAACCAAATACTAAACTATTTGTTTGTGAATAATTTCAGATCAATTTGCTTCTGACAAAAATTGCTTCTGGCGTTGTCTTAAATAGCAACATTTATGCTTCACATTCTTTCCAAAGTAGAAGGTATAAAAATATTTCACCCTGCTGCCATCGCCTTTAGATTACAGTAATTTCAGCACAGTGCAGAATGAACCTTTGTGACAGACAGTACATCTTGTTCTCTCATCACACAGGATGCACATGTTGCATCCTGTGTGATGTACTTTCAGAGACGTCACCCTTCAGCCTGAAGGGTGACGTCTCTGAAAGCCTTGGAACCTTGGAACGGCGCTCAGAGTGAGGTGGGCGAGTGTTTGTGTTCTGGCACATTCCCTCCTCTTTTTATTCCCATCCTTCCTTTATATTGTTCCAATCAGTCCCACTTTTGTCTAATTATCTCCTTCTGCTTTGTCCATGTATTCTGTGTTCTGTGCCGTTTCTCCAGCGCTACTTTGTCTTCATTGATCTGCTGTGACAAGCAGAGCAGATCTTCTCTTCCCTGCTGTTTTCTTAACCTCCACTTTGGTTTTGGACATTGCCTTGGGTTTTGTGATTTGCACACCTCACTCTAAATGAGCTCCAAACCAAACCCGATTAAATGACTCCCTTTGAATGTGCCCTGCCTTGAGTTGCATATCTGAGTTAACATAATGTTGGTCAGCATCAATGTTTGGGAGATTATAATGTGCTTGCTGCGTTTACAAAATGTGACACAGTCAGTCAAACCTGCTGGTTTTGGAAATACTTTATGCACTTTCATGAGCCTTATCTTCATGCAGAATTCAGTTTTTCTTCTGTTCGGCAGCTGTGGCTCGCAGCTTTGCGTGTTTTGCAAATCTTCCTCTCTGCCAGTGTCCTCAAAAAGAAAAAAAAAAAAGAAACAATCCCAACATAGAAGCTCAGAAGATGGCAAACATAAATGAAGTAAAGCTTTGAACTAAAATTGTAGCTCATGATTGAATTGTATGATGCCGTGTCTGGATAGCATGTGTGAAACCTGTCTGGGACTTGATTCTTTTTATCTGTGTTCACCCACATTTTCTCAGTCCTCTTTGGTTTTGACAGTGGAAAACATTACCTGGGTCCTATATGAGGGAGACAAAACGAATGACAGTGCAGCTTCCTATTTTTGCTTCATCTCCTTCACATTTTGACATGATTTAGGCAACAAAGCATCGTTTCGTGTAGACAAAAATAAGATTTATTTCGTTTTTGTTAGTTCTCGTACATAAATACTTCTATGCAACATTCATGAGAAAGTAGATGAATACAAAAGGAAGTATAAAATAATGATTTCATTTATTAAAGCGGAAAAAAACATTACCAACTTTCTTTCTTTTTTGTGAATATTTAAATGACACTGTTTTGAAAACAATCTTTTTATTTTACATGTTTTGTACGACTAAATAATTGTTTTTCTGGGGTCAAACCTCCAGAGTTACATCCTACACGGATCCCATCTGTATTCATGATCTCTGTGTTTCTGCTCTGCCTGCATCCTACTGCATCATGTCACTTATATAACGCATCTGTGGAATTTTAAAATCACTTTGGAGGAGTGAAACACGTCCGAGCGTCTCAATTTTGCTGGAAAAGTGAGGCAGACAATTGAATCTCAGCGTGATTTGATCATGTGGTCCTTGAACATTTTCAACGGTTAGATGGACTGCAGCTGAAGAAGGAATCCAGAGTCTGGCATCCACCTGCTGAGACACCTTTACCCTTAGCAGCAGGTCGGGTTTTTATAGTTCTGAGTAACAACCCCAAGTTTGAGCTGTGAAGTGTGTTTTGATGTTCAGAGCTAAAAATATTAGTATCATTGAGGCTTGTGAATGTAAAAGAAATCTAGCAGCTAGTTTTATTTGGTTTCTTCAAATCTTAATGAAAACCTCGGAGGTGGAAAATCATCTAAACTCTTTTCCTCAGTTAGAAACTGAGTTTATATATGTGCCAGTTTAAAAAAAAATGGATAAAACTTTTTAAAACAGTGTTTAATTGTGTAGATAATTACATAATTATATTTTTTTCTATTCATCCTTTGAGTTCTTCTTATCAGTGACTCGGTCATGGTTCATGAGGGAAGCCTGGAAATCCGTCTCCATAGCAACATTCTCCAGTTTAATCTGGGGGTTCCCATTTGTTCTCAGGAAAAAGGGGATTTAAAGTCTATAGTGGACTATGGGTGGGTCCTCCAAAGGTACACAATATTTATGTCTTGTTCTGCAAACTACAAGCTACCATTTTCTACTTGGGAACCATGGTGCCAGACTGTCATCCTTATTGTTACTCAGTATGCTGCAAACTGCTCTAGTGCAGCCTGAAGGTGTTGACTAGAAAAGACCACATAAAACGCAAAAAGAAAATATGAGAGCCAAAACTAGGCAATCTACTCTCCACAACTATGCCTGGAGATCTGGTCCATGATGAAAACCATAAGCAAAGTTGGGGACAAGAATAAGCCCTGGTGGAGCAAACTCTAATGAGAACTCTGTGAGGTAAAAGACGTCGTCAATGGTTTAAAGCACCATGAAGTGAGTTTCTCCTGGGAAAAGTATGTTGATATATGGGGTTCTCATTCCTCACAAGTACAAGAACCATTGCTGATGTTCTTCCAGGATCAAGTGGTGGGCTCACATGCAGGGATCTTCCTTCCAGGCCAAACCCTGTCGAACCCCAGGAGCAAAGACAAAACCAGTCCAGACTTCACCAAGCACTATGGGTAAGGTGCTTGTTTTCAGTTGTAGTCTGTCATTGTTTGAGATTCTTAGTAGTCTAACCTGTTCACTGAGGACAGTTCAAGAGACCCTACCTAGAAGGAAAAATACACTGAACACTGGGATCTCAGGTGTACAAACACCTTCCACCACAAGAAGGTGGCGGTTCTGTGCTTAAACTCAGTGTCACGTTTCTATATGCAGTGGTGAATTGACACTCAGATAAAGTTGTAGAGAGCTACAAAATAAATTGAAACAGGAAACACTTTTCTGTACCATCTGTCAATCTAATGGACACTCAGTCTGTAAAGCTTTTATGATAATATCTGCTGCTAGGCAACAATAAAGAATTCAAACAAAACATTGTCAGAAGTATCAGTTCTGGGATTTCACTCATTCTTCCATCTACATTTTTCTGCGACATTCTTCCTTCCCTTACGAGAAGTGTTCATTCAGACGAGTTGTGAGACTTAAAACCAGAAAGTCTGATGACTTCTGAACCTCAAACGAACCTTTGAAGTGAATTGGAAGACCTAAAGTTCAGTCAAAATCTCTCCATCTTTAAGGAAATGTTTCCCTATTGTACAGCATTTTGTACTTTCGCATTCATCCTGCGATGGAGGTCTGAGAGGCTTCTGGGACGTCTCAGTGCTGAGCAGGAAGCCTCGGGTCACAACACACAACCCAGTCAAATCAAGAGCAGCAGGAGATTGAGGGACGACGGGCGCACAAACAAGGACAAAGAGAGCGAAGGAGCAACAGAAGGAAATTGCATTTAGGGGCCAAAGTGCAAAGTGTTTTTATCTGATCCTTTCATGTTTGGATTCTTAATTTCCAAGGAAACAAATTCAGATATACATGTGACTGTTACATTTCTGCTTTCTCTTTGAACAGGAAGTCGCTCACACAGAAATGCTCATTTCATGGGTTTGTGGGCAAATCCTGAAAGACCTCCATACTTCAGAGCGTTTACTCACACACATATATCCGTCGGCCTACACTGAGGTACATGTAGACGGGTAGGTTCAAAACAATCATCAAATGAAGGTGTAGGAGCTGGCTTTGAAAATATTTACCCCGCCAGGATCAACTTCTCTCTCTGGCCTTCATGATTTTTAGTCCCTCTGTCAGTCCCATTTCTCGCTCCAGTCCGTTTCCTCATGAGAATTACAAGCGGTAACTGAGTGGAACAGGAGTGATTACTGAGCCTGAATCCACAATGTGGTTTTACGCTTCAAGTAAAATGTTGTTAAAGCGCCTTCTCAGATACTCAGTAGGTGGGTTTCAGGAATTCAGGCATCTGGTCTGTGTTTGTGCTTTTTTCTTTGATCCTTGTCATTAGAAATATGAATCCAAGAGCAATAAACTTTTCAAAAGAAAGTAATTAGAGATGGGCCTTCTAAAACTATGAGGAATCACATCTATTGACCGACAGTGGAGGCTTGCTGCTTTCACCTAGTGTGAAGCAGATCAGTTCAGCTCACTTCTTTAATGATCCGTTTGCTCAGAGATGAGCGCCGCGCGAAAGAGCTTCAAAATTACTTTTTTAATAAAGATGACAAGGTCACTTCCTGCAACACTGAATCAAGAGACTTTTGTTTGCACATTCATGTAAGCCTTTTCGTCGTTTCAATTATTTCGTTCACTTGCATCCCGACTCTCCTCCATCTGCTATTCATTTCTGCAGCGCTCCCTGAAAGCAGCAGAACCGTCTGCCAGCTGCTGGTTTCCTGCATTCCAGTTCGACCCCCGAGACACACAGGCTCTGTTTGTAGTTCCAAACCAAACATCTCCGCTGTCTGACAGACACATTCTCTATTTCACAAGTGAAACAAAACATTTCTAGATAGGTTTTACTTTCATATTTACTGTTCTACCTAATCAGCAAACACACTGTCAGCAGTCTCTATGAGATAAGGTGCATAACTTTTTAAATACAAAAGAAAAGTTTCATGTAGGAGATACAATATATTGTTTTCTTAATTGAAAATAGTAGAAAAGAGTAAGTACTGTAAGAGCTTCCCAAGGTTCTTCCCCCCTTTTTTAACGTGTTGCTCAGAGGGATGTATTATGGAGACAAAGAATGGGTTGAGTAGAAAGGTTCAAGGTTTCTGAACACTCAGCAAAGCATTTTCTTGGATGTGAAGGTTGACTTGACTTCAGATCAGAATGGCTTTGAACTCAAACCTCTTACTTACGTTTCTATTGGCTCTCCTTTGCAGACGTGTCCAGTGAGAACAGCCTGCAGAAGATCTTAGTGAAAAGAAATGGTAACACTCAGACGCCGCCAATTTTTTTATTTATTAAATTGATCCACAAAAGGAAAAAAAACCTTTTAATTTGTTCCCTCTTTCACTAATTTATGTAGTGGCAGAAGTTGAACATGCTCCATCCAAGTCTTCGGTTGCCATCCCTTCGTTTAAGGCCCAAGAGTTCCTGGCCAAGCTGAGCAGAACAAAGAGGAACGTCTGGGATCGCAGCAGGCCAGACGTCCAGCAATGGATTATGCAGTTTATGCAAATGGGATTTGATGAACAAGTAAGTTTTCTATTATTTACTTTTTTGTTGTTGTTGAAAAACCGATGAGTTCTTGGTGTGGTCCTTTCGGATGAAATGATGGTCGATTTAGCTTTTACCAATGTGACTTGTGCTTTATCAAATCGCATGCACTTCCTGACTTTAAAAAGGCTTCAAGTGAGACATTGTTTTCCTTTGAAACTGTTTTTTTTTTTTGCTTTGAGATAACAAGACATTTAGCTTTTTAAAATTAAATAGTTTTAAAAAGCTAGAGAAACTGAAACTTAAAGCACATAGAAAATAAAACACGGAGTAAACATCAGACTCATCTAAATAATCCTCTACAGAAAGCACCTCTACCTGCACAAATAATAAAGAGAGCCATCTTTTCCATGACTGGTAGATCATAAACCACCCATGATGCTTTCGTATTAAATACATAAAATTATTTAATTGTTTTTTTTTCCTAAATAAAAACAAAATCGAGGCTTTAATTCAGTTAAAATTAAAGTTTCATGTTTGGGGTTTTCTACCTTGATTATTACCTATTATTGAATTACAAAAAATGAACCATTTGCAATTGGAAGATATGACAGAAGTTCAAGTTTGTAAATTCTGCCAGCTTTTACAGTTGAACATGTTCTGCAGAAGTATGCAACCGTAAATGTCTAGCTTGATGTCCAAAAGTAAGTCTCTGAATGGATAGTAGAAATCTAATGACTGATCCCTGTGGCACACCATCAAAGTGAATCACAAAGTTCTTTAAAACTACAAGTATGAAAATGACAGTCAAAGGCCCTGCTCCAATACAGCTGTTTAAAATGACTGAATTACCTCCTCTGCATGTCTGCAGAGGCCTGGTAATGAAACAATCATGCTTTAAGCTGAACTTCAGCCCTTGAGGCCTGGCACTGATTGCTACTGGTGAACGATGTGTGTGTGTATGTGTGGGCATGTGTGTGTGTGTGTTTTTAAGCCTCTGTTGGTAAATTTTCCATTGGTATTTAGACTAAAATTGGCCATTAAGAATCTATAACATTCTGCTTCAGAGTTTTACAAGAAGCTATAAACTTATCTAAACATATACTCCAGTCTGATTGGCATGACCCTCCTTAATAGGAAGAAATATCCCCATTACCTCACTTATTAACTTACTTCCTGATTGTGAAACGCAACAGTCTTTGAAAGACTGTCACCTGCAAACACTGCAGAATTGTCCTGTTTGACCCGAACTCAACCTACTCCTGCAGGCTGGCCCAATCTGGAATTGGCCATTCATCATAGCGCTCATCAATATATTCTTGCCATAAAGGTACTGTCACAGTGTACAGGTCAAATAGATTACCTGGGAAACTTTCTGAATTCTCCCCCAGGACTGCAGGATTGGATGCACACGGCCAGATTCCTGGAAGATTCAGATACTGCTGACCCCATCCATCTTCTTCGAAGCTCTCAGATCTAATGGTTGGTTAGATTTGTAAAGAACACCATTTTTGTGCATTTACCAAAGTCTCACTGAAGTCATCTGGTAACTGTGGTGGATCCTGGTGGGAGGTTTCTGCAGCTCCTTTTCATTCTGAAGACTAAAAAGAGTAGCCTATATTTTCTCAAGGTACTTACCTTTCTCATCCTCACACAATTAGGAGACTCCTTCAAAAGATGCAAAACGTTTCTTGCGGGGGAACAAGAATAACACAGCACGGTTAAGAACTCGCAGATCACAGCATTTTAAAATGCATTTATCCCACTTTCTCCTTCATTTCCTGCTCCTTTTGTTGCATGTGTATTCATGGAAAAGTACTTTGGATGCAACATCCTTTAAGAAGGAAAAGAAAAAAGCTCAGAGTGTTATTTGCGTAGGCAGGGAGGTAAAAGACATTCCACTGCCACGGGCCAGTTTCCACTTGGAAAGTCTGTGCAGCCTCCCTCCCATCCCGCCCTCTGGTCGTCCAGCAGTTTATGAACAGTTGTTGCCTTCAAGGAGTCCTAGAAAGACTCAGTGGGTACAAGATGGCTTGCCAGCAGCTCTGTTTGAGGGTTATTTGGTTGGCTGCATTACTGACACTTACAACTCTAGGAGGTAAGCATATTCTACAATATTTCTTTGGCTTTTCTTCTGCTTCAATGAGGTTTTGACTTGTTTTGTGTCTATTCTGCACATTAGCCCACTCTCTTTTTTTCTTTTTCCATTTCTTCATTGTGTGGTTGGACACATGTTTGCTCTTAGAGAAGAAAATGGACTAATTTCTAATAGTACAACAATTTTATTTCATATAGAGTGAGCCGTAATTTATGCATCTGCCTCAAAATGTGCACTTTATCGATGCAGTTTAAAGTAGAGGAACATTTAAAACCCAGATGCTTTGATATTTGACAAGAGGAAATATCCATCCCAGTCAATATTATATTATTGCCAGAGTCACGTCACGGTTTACCTTTAATTAGAAGCCTGAGCTGCATTTACAGGAACTCATTCATTGTGTTCAAACAAGTCAAAGTCAGTGGGAAATTCTTAGAAAAGATTAAAAAGAAGACGGAGGCGAGCCTGGGAATACTTCACACATAACCGAGACCATCTGGGCCCAGGTTGCGTCAGAATCAGTCCAGTCTGGCACGGAGAAGGGAAACAGTTCAGAAATCAAACTTGTCCTTTTAGAATACCTTTATTTTTTCTTTCAATTACTAAATTTTAACGGCATGGTTTGGATTTCTGAAGTTTCTTTCTGTAATGTTTCTCAAGGAAATTTTAGCATTGAAAAACATCATTGTAGTTAAAAATATTTACAATGACTGAAATAAATATTGCATTGAAAGTGAAACAAAAAAAAAAGACGTACTGAAATGCTGAATGTATACATTAAAAACAAATGACTCATTCGTAACCAAGTTGTGACAATGTGAACATCTTTGGAGTCCTTGGAGTTAATAAAGCGCTTTACAGAGGCATGCCAGCTACAAGAAGAAAAACTCCATTCAGTGTTAAATATGAAAATATTACTCTCAGAGTAGTTAAAGGTATGAAAAACCTACATCAAATCAGCAGCATAAATTTTCAACATTTTTGTGATTTATGGCTTGTAGAAGCTACATTCTTGGAACAGGCAGCTTACGTATGATGGGCGAACAAATGACTTGTACAATATTAGAAGCACCGGAATATAGTTACAAAATATTCAAAGTGCATTGTACAATAGTATGCACAATTTATACTGTGGTAAAGGCAAATGGTAGAAAAACTGAATCCTGATTAAGAGATTCTCTGGATTCCTTGAGATTTTTAGACATGTATAAAGACGTTTAAAGCCTTAATTATAATCACTGTCTTTACCGTATATTTATAGAACAAGGTTTTCCAGAATAACATGGAGGCATTCAACCCGGAAGGATTAATGATAAAAGAAAATTTCCATCATGATGACGTTACATAGAAAAAGGCATAAAGATTGGTACAACATCAGACCGCTTGTACTTCAATAGAACTTAAATATATTAATAATAATGAATAGTTATCCAGACCTTAAAGACAACTTACTCGTACTTATCAGATATTTCTGTGGAACATTTGTTCTAATTATTCACCCAGAAACCAACCAGGTTCCTTCTTAAAACTCATGAGGTATTTTCCCTGATTGATAACCCTGCTTGTGTGGAAGGTAGTTACATGAAACACACAAAATTACTACTGTAAGTTTCTAAAACATGTTTGAATAATACCATAAATCTTATTCGAACAAAATTTAGAAAATGAAAATAAATAAGTGAAAAATTAAAGCTGAATGTTTGTACACTTTGAGTGTATGAGACTTAAACCAAATTAGTTATTTCTGCACACAGCCTTGGCCAATACAGCTGATTCTGTTCTTACTTTTGCAATACTTTTCTGTGCTACTCCATTTCTTAAAGTCAGTCAATAAACCCTTGAACGCAAAATGCCAAGTCAATAAATCCATCTGTTATTGCAGAATCTCAGTCTGAACCAAAAATAGTTTTTGCTTTTCAAAGAGAAATGCTGCTCCAAAAGCAGCGTTTAAAAAAATCTGTCTTCAGCTTAACACAGCTCTTTTTTTTAATTTATTTATTTATTTTTTTTTCTAGAAATTCTGGCATTAATGTGTCTTTAAAGTATCATTTTCACTGATTACTTTAAGAAAACATACCGGTATTAATTCCCTTTTCGACAGATGGGGATAAATGTATTCACGCCTTTTTTATTTAAGCTAATTGCCTTTGTGTGAGTGGCTTTTGAAGAAATAAGCTGTTCCTTTATCGTTTAATTCATCTGCACAAAAACCTGGTTAAAAATGAATCTCCTCCATCTGTAACCCCGACCACATGGTGAACATGTTCCAGACGGCCTGAGATTTAGAGCTGATGTCTAAGCTGTTCAGTTTACTCTGCGATAGATTTCCTTCAGTCTGCCTCGAGTTTTCAAACCCAGAAGATAAAATCCATGTATAAACTCTCAGAGAGCGTAGTTGAGCCATTTGCAAGTGCAAATGAACAACAACAAAAAAGCAAAAAAACAAAACAAAAAACGACCATCTAAGTTGGTGAAGTGGAAGATTTGTTGTTGGTTGCCTTTGGTCCAAGAGTATTTTGAACACAGAGCAGTTATTCCTCCGGGCTGTGAAATAGCCACAGGATATTATTATTGATGCATCAATAATATTCATAAGCAAACAAGCTGAAAATTTGTTCCCCTGGACTTAGCAAGTTATTTTCTGGGCTTTCTCTTCTGTTTTAGCATCTTTCCAAGCACTAAATATGATGCCAGCTAGTTTCTTTATGCTTTTATAGACTAAATAAACAGAGATTTTTGTTGTGAGTAAAATAATGTATTTTCATTTTGAACATATTTTGTTCCATGTGAAATATTCAATGCAAGAACAGCTTCCAACACATGTTTTAAAGGTAAAGGCGTCATAAAGTTACCTCTTTTAAATGGAGTCTAAATGTTACTGCAGGCTACAGAGTGTCACTGTGGGAAAACCTAGTCAAGTGGATGTCTCAAAGAGTCACTCATCAATGATCATATTTATCCTTACAGTTTTATAAAGATAAACCTGATGTTGGAGACATGTTAAAAATGTTAAACGCTATACTCTGTAGACAACCGTCTGGTGAAATCTCACTTTGCACCAGACGGTCTCTCTGCCTTCACCCTCCCTGCAAATTTGTGCTCCAATCTTCATCAGTGTCACTTTCTATCACCAAGTACTTTTGAAGCGCGTCGTGTTCATCCGTCCAAAGTCTAATTTGTCTTCTTTATGCTCATCCGAAGGTATGATTTCTACCCCCTTCCACCTTAAAGGGGTGTTAAATTGGGCTTAATCCACTATGCAAAAGAAGAAAAATGGGATCTGAGCAAATAGTTCACTTTAAAAATACTTTAAAATCTGCAACATGGGCTTCACTTTATTGCACTCTAACAGCACTAACAGCTTTGAAGCATAACATCAAGTCATGTTGAACATATTCAAGAAAGTGGGTGGAAGTTTAAACCTTTTATATTCCCACTCCTTATCCATTTGTCCTCATATCGCCTCATATCCAGAATGAGGGACTTAGTGCTGCCAATCATCCTCGTGTTCTGACACAACAAGCTTTTTGAGGATATTCTTAATGTTGATGTGGCCTAAAATGAAAGCAAGTTTGACATCCCTGGTATAATGGGATACTTTTATTCAATACTCAAAACAAGACACAACCAAAATCTCTCACTGTCACTGTGATTTAACATAATGACTAACAATGTTCCCAGTTGTTAATGTATCAAAAACAAAAGTGTGCTCACCTGTTTACATGAAACAGAAATGATGTTCTTACACTGTTTCCGTTGCGAGACAAATGTGTCAAGGTTTCAAAATAAATGACTTTCTGAAAATACTGTAAGAGCTTCCCAAGGTTCTTCCCCCCTTTTTTTTAACGTGTTGTTCAGAGGGATGCATTATGGAGACAAAGAATGGGTTGAGTAGAAAGGTTCAAGGTTTCTGAACACTCAGCAAAGCATTTTCCTGGATCTGAAGGTTGACTTGACTTCAGATCAGAATGGCTTTGAACTCAAACCTCTTACTTACGTTTCTATTGGCTCTCCTTTG
>CAEFZX010011488.1:0-19785 GCA_903066825.1 Alfaro cultratus | reverse complement strand
AAAAACATTTCTTAATATCTTTAACATGATAGCGGCACAAACGAAAATTTTTGCTGCACAAACCAGCACAAACGTAGCACAAACGTTTGACACCAATTTCGTCTGATTTGAAGAAGGTGGGGGGGCCAACTTCACTCAGGTCTTCTTCCAAACTCATCTATGTTTTGCAAAGAATAAATAAATACATAAGGCAACAGCTTTAGCCATGTGATACCAACAATGGTTGGTTAGTTCTGGATCAATGCTTAAGTCTACAAAACATAACATACTTATTTATGATATTAATCCAAATATAACTTGATATAAACTATAACATTGTCTAGGAGACCTATTTTCCTACACAATGTTATAATTACCTTTGTGAAAAATAATTGTCGTAATTTAGCTAAGAAATTATAATTCATTAAGAAACTGAATTAAACTATGAATTGAACTTGCTGGACTGTATCAATGCGCCCTCTAGTGGACAAATCACGGACAAGAGAAGACTATTATTTTTATCGTACATCTTATACGAGGTGAACTACAGGGGTTATCAGGCTGTACAACACTATGCTCCATGTGTTCAGTGGAAACGCAAATTTATTACTAAGTATTTTCTCATGTTTGATAATTTACAACAGACACACATATTTATTTAAGTTTTTGGGGTTTTTTTTTCAGGAAATAGTCAAAACAGTATAGCAAAATGCCCCACTGCCCCCCCTAGACAGTCATGTTCATGTCATAGAAAGGTATATAAAGTCATCTTCTTCTTTAAAGACACATATGTAAAACTAAATGCAAAATAAAATAATAAAACCCCAGGTCAGTGGGGTCTGGCCATTCGGAACATTTTCTGAGGGCGCCACTGGCTGCAAGGCTATCTCTACTTTTCCGTGTCTCCATAAAATCCATCAGAATCAGCTTAAAAAGCTTTTCTGCATACAATGATTTTCTTTGAAAGACTAATTGAAAAAAACAAAAAGACAAACAAAACACTTCAGTTAGAGTCACACATTCGGCCTGAAGATGATGAAGCGATGCCTAGCCCTCTCGAACATCCTCAGTAATTCGACGTGGTCAGCAGGAAGTAAGATTATTTCACATTGGCATGTCTTTTTTCTTATCCTGGAGGCCCAGTTTGGAGATAAGATGTGATCATCTGTGCTGGTTCTGTGTACCCACGCTGCATGGGATGCATACGATTATGCAAATGTGGGCCGAAAGCCGTAAAGAGACGAATCCTTCAGCAGCGGACGGCAGTGGCGACGGTTCTGCAGCAGAGAAGCCGCTTTAACAAAGTGAAGCGCTGGAAAAGAAGGAATAGGTGAAGAGCTTTTTCAGGACCGAAGCGTGTTTGTCAAAGTTAAAGTGGCCGGTTCAAACTCTCAGCGGGATGCTCATTGGTTGGCTCTCTCTCTCTTTCTACGGTCAAGTATCAACACAGGAACGGCCTCGCCGTGTGTGGGCTCCGTAATTACACAAGCACCCTTCACTGTTTTCTGTTGAAGAAATCCAATCTAACACACATCACCTGATCATATACCAGTGTGAAAAATGTTAAGCCCATTTGTGGCAAAATCCTTGAACAAAACTCCAGATGTTGCAAAGCGCTACCCTTCGTCAGCTTACCCTCCCATCCGCTTTCCCTTCTGACAGCGCATCTGAATATTTAAAACCCCAAGGTTTCTGCACCTAAAAACTGATAAATCCACATGAATAATTCATGACACGGGTGAGCAGGTTACATCACAGCCACTGTCACCGATAATCAGATGACACTGATAAGATAATTTGTATGGTTCCCCACAACATAGGGGCAAAGAGGATAATCATACTTTCAAATGAGCCGGGACAATACGTAATATAATGAGCGTGATGTGGAAAGCCTTCAGTGGAGTGCCCGCTCTGCGTCTGGCATCAAGAAATCTGGGCTAAATAAGATAATTATCAGCGCTTTGGCGTGTTCGACATTAGCTGTGCGCGGTGATTACAGGAGCAGGTTTTCTTGCGAAAGGCTGATTTTGGAATCATTACGGCAGCGGTTATCACAGATCTATGCTAATGAGAAATCTTGAGCTTGTGTAGCCTGGGAAATACTTAGCCTCACAGGACACAATAACTGGAGGTCTGTAGAGTGTACTTGTTAAGACAAATAGAAAAAGTTTCATGCTGGAAAAAATGCTTCCAACTATTTAAAAAAAAAATTTAACTTTAAAACAGGTCAATTTGACCCGCAACATAACAGGAGGGTTAAGAAGACAGAGGGTCGATTTGAAGACATTCAATTAGGAACCAAAATTTTCTTTAAGTCATACTCGATATATGCAGCATTTTTATAACAACTGAAGTTATTATAGTTACTTGACTGTGCTATGGAATGGTACTATGTGCCTGGAAAACACATACTGCCCCTTTAAATGATGGCTTGTGCACCTGCACATGGCTGTATTTCTTACTTGTACCACACTCAGTCTCAGACTTGATGTCAAGTTATAGTCTGTGATCGACAAGGCGAGTAACAAAAATCAAGATATTTAAGATCTTAAGAGAAAAAAAAACCTATGTGTTCAGTCTACTTACTTATTTCTCATTCTTTTTCCTCCATATGTAGATTTTGGAAGGGGTTTAATGAGGAAAAAATGGCGCTAATTTCCTTGCAAATATTTATAAAGCAGCACCATAAAGTTAATGATTACGATTGCAAAAATTACAAAAACAATCACAAAATCCTGGAGCGACTGTACATCACTTGGAGTTGCTTTTTTCTTACTCTTCCATATAAGCCAGATGTGATGAGTGCTTGGTCTTTAAGTCGAGTATATTTGTACAAGGCTTTTCTTTTGACTTTACAATATGCTGTGCTGGGGGAATCACACAAAGTCCCAAAGAATGCATTGGATCTTGTTGTTGTAATGTGACAACATGTCAAAAAGTTTCATGAGTGCACACACACCCTCTGTCCTTGACGCCGTTTCTGTTCAGCAAGACAGCAGTGAAACTCTACAGAAAGGAACGATGCCTCGAAAAAACCAGATGGGATCTAATGGCCTCTGTGGGAAGCAAGTGCGCAATTCACACATCCTAACGCTTCACTTCCCAGCTTATTGATGGCTGTTCTTCCGTCATTTCATAATTTTATAGCTAATTCTTATATTTAAGCACAAACTAAAACCAAAGTGCTCAATGTTTTCTACATATGTATTATTGTTATTATTATTCATCTTGTCTGCGGTGTTGTGTCAAAAAAGGAACAGATTCAAGGCTTCAACACAATTCGCCAGCTGTCAGAGCAAGGTTCTGCCACTGGGCGACAGACATCACGGGGGGAACAGCTTCATCACACAATTTGTGATTCAAACAAAGCAAGACGTTTCGCCCGCAGAACCTATTTTCACACTTTTTGTCTTACTGGGAGTTGGCTCAACACATCGGCGCACAAGAAGACACACGGCGCCTCTCAAACACAATGGGAATGAAAGACACGTTCTCCTTAAGTTGTCAGCGCATCGGCGGAAAAACAAAGGGGGCGAACGCTCTTGAGCCAACACCACCGTTGTGTAACGTCTGCAGAAGATATTAGATTCATCAAGTTTAAAATGCCTTGGGTACAAAGAGGAGCGCTGACTGCTGTGGAGTGCAAGGGGGGGAAGAGGAAGTTAGTGTATGTTTCGAGACCCTGGCCTTTGTCCGAGATAGAAACGCTGTCCAGGATGTTCAGTGTCATCAAGTGAGAAGCAAATTTTACAACAGGCTGTTGGTCTTTACACAGTTTGAGAGACCATGGTGCCATCTTTACAATCAAAGCCTGAGGCTAAAGAAAGATTTTTAAATGAGGATTTTGAGACTCTCTGAAACAAAAATAACTCTGAAATTTTGGGTTACAACAAGACAAAGTACGGTAACAATACTTTAACTAGACGCTGTATTTCATTACCCAACATGCAACCGAGATGCTGTGGCTATCGCACGAGTCCACCAGCTCAGATAAACACTTACTTGCTGCCTCCACTCCTGACACTTAAGATGCAACCAAATAATGTCATTAAAAAGGTAGACCAACAAAAAAATCAATCATATAGAAACAAATACAAATTGATCATTTGGACTTAGTTATGTCGCAGCATGGGTTGCGCGGCCGAAGCAATTAAGCAAAGCCTCTCGCAAACACACTCGTCAACGGAAAGAGCGAGCTCGTCGGGCCCGGCGCGAGCGATCAAAGGAGACATGCCCACTTTCAAGGACGGAATCTCTTTGGTGCATTTGTTTGCCTCCTGCCAGTGGTCTCGGGAGAGTCGGCTGCGTTTTGGATTGATGCGGCCCCGTGCGCGGAGCCCGGAGAGCGCTGCGGGCAAGTGTCACTTCCCATCGGATGCTCTGGCTAACCGCTATACATGTTTCAAAACAAACGGTCACGTGCCTGGTTGAAGACGTTTTCATGTCTCCGACCCGCTTTTTAACTTTGTGACTTTGACAGACTGAAGGCAGCGCATGGAGGAGGCTTATTGGGAAGGTTATCTAGTCGGAATACAATGTTTGATTCTTAGATGGGACGTAGTCTCTACCGAACCAGAATTCAAGCTTTGCGATGTTAACTCGTTGTGTAAGGGGATACAAGAGGGTCGAAAATTTTATAAATAGTATAAGGAAAGCGATCTTGGCCCATAAACAGAGCATAAGAAACAAAATAATGGTGCAGCTCTCCTTCTGCACTGTCAGACAGAATAAAAACTTGTGCAAGGGTGGAAAGTTTCATGTTTTCTTCTCTCTCTCTCGCTGCAGCTCTCCAGACATGCTTTTCTTTCTCTCCCAGTCTGTGTAATTGCACTTCACTCTCAGATGCCTCTCAACATATCTGATCCATTGACAAATTCCCAGATTCAGTGTTCTCATCATGGCTATTCCCAAGAAATGTACAAGAAAGGAGGAGGAGGAGGAGGCGGGCGCCAAAGACAAGCAGAGAACAGGCCTCCCCACCTCCGCCTCCCGTTTCCCCCGATGGGTTGTACGCCATCGATTGACTGGTGAAATATATCTCATACCGTGTGAAACCAGCTCAGGGCCTTGACATCTCTTCAGGGAGAAAACCCTGGGTCTCCCCAAGGCTTCCTGGAAAACAACTGCCAAGAAGCTACTTTTTTTTCTTTCTTTCTTTTACTTGAGCTGAGAATGCTGAAACAATCACTGTGGGCCTGTTGCATGTGTTGCACATATGCTCAGTTGTAAAGGAATTTGATTTCCCTTCACATACAGCACAGACATGGATATTTTTCTGCTGTGAATAACTTTCCAAATAATCTGCCGTTGTTCCTCCACACTGCCGATCACTTTGTCTTCATCATTTTCTCAGTATGTTTCTGTTTCTCTCAAACCTTTTATAAAGAATCTTTCCAATTAAAACAAGAGGACCTGAAGTTTACATACAGCTGTTAGGGACATTAATCACATACATTCGTGGCCTTTCTTAAAAGCTATAAACTATTAAAAACACCTTCAGTGATTTTAAAGAACAGGAATAAGAGGTAAAAGTTTTGAATGTGTAGAGGAGTCTGAAAATAATGTACACTTTATAATAACATTACTATTTCTTGGAATTGGCCATGATGGGAAACAAAAAAGTAGAGTACAATGTGCTAAAACTACTCCAAAAAATGTTTCCTTATCAAAAAGTTACATAAGCAAATGTAGGAAGTCACTACCTACCTCTGATACCGTGGCTGGCTAACATGTAGCTCCTACTGATGCTAAAGTTAGCTTCTCCACTTCCTGCCTGAGCTGAACTAACGGACTGTTTCTCAGTTTAGCATCAGCGATGCTAGTGATGCTATTTTATTTCTCCTCTTTACTTCGTTCCACATATAAACATTCCAAGATGCTAGCAAAAATGCTTTGTCCCTCATTTCCGCCAGAGGCTCAGGAGCAACAAATTCAAACAGCTGGTACCACATCGCTAACTATCGCTTCTGTTTATTTTAAAGCTGCAAGCTAGCACTTCCAGCACCGCTTGCTGATTCAGAAAGTTAGCATTTAAAACACATAATGAGGCACTTATTCAGATGCACAGTTTAATGCTTTTCTTTTTTTTTTATCCCCATGGCAAATACTTATGCATATACTTACCGTGATTAGTTTATAGTTTTCAAAATTGGTGACAATGAAGATGTTCCTTTCATAGCGACTCTATATGGCCGCCACAATAAAGACCCTCTGGCGATGATTTAAAGAGCACAGCTACAGTAGGCTTTAAATACACAACTGCTGAAAACACATGCATAGGAAGCATTATTTGCGATATTTATTGTGCACAACATTTAGTTCTGGAGTTGCCTATAGCCACAAACGTTTTTTTGTTTTTTTTTCTATTCGCAGTCTGCCCCGCTGTCCCCCTCTCCCTCTGCTGTCTCCATCAAAGCACCAGACAATCAGAGTTCAGAGTGTAGTCCACATTTAGAGGGAGATATTTAAAATTATGGAGTCAGCTGAAGTGTTACAGTCTGTTGTTTGGAGGACAGGGAAGGCCTGCTGATATCAAAAGCCTGGATATGACCATGTGGTAAATTTCTCTTTTATGTGTAATTATAAGAGTCGTAAATGTGAACGCAGCAATAGAAATGTAGGCAAAGGTTGCAATAGAACAGCTGACAGTGCTGCTGCAGCTTTGTTTAACTTTATTCTACATTTTTATTAAAACGAAACTTATGTTAATGTAAAGAGAATATGGAAATGGTGGATATCCACATTAATAGATATTCAGGATAAGTTGGGAGGTCAGTCTGTATGGTGATTTTTGTTCAGAGTTAATGATGTAAACATGGATTTATTCGGGTTTTATGTGTATTTAGTGAACTTTGAACTAGTTCTAGAGAAGAGAAGGCTCACACAGCACGGAATTGGAAGCTAATTTAAAATCTTAAAATCCAGATGAAGCGCGCAATTCGGTCTATAGAGATTCCATAACGTTACTGTCCGTGACCGGTTGGCCTCTTCAGACCTCCAGTCCTATGCATTGTTCTCGAACAGAACAGGGTAGACTGCCCCCTGTGGGTCTGTCATCAGTCTCTGCCTCAAACTGAAGATTTAAGAGTATATTCACACCAGCCCTGTTTAGTCCGCTTTAATCGAACGCTAGTTCATTTGCCTAGAAAGTCTGGTACCTCTGGGAGAGTGTGAATGAGGGATCGAACTCTGATGTGGACCAACAAAGTGAGCTCTGGTCTACCTACAAACCTAGGTCATGATTCGGTTGAAGTGAACTCGAATGTATATGAGAATACCAAGCAGATCAAAGATAAGAGTTACTAAAGATCCACTAAAACATAGACGCCTTTTCACTGAACCTCCTTCAGACAATCTCTCCCACCTGAAATGGGCTTTAGAATGCTAAAAGCACATTCAGGCCATATTTGCAATTTGTCTACTGACATTAATGCCAATCAGTATTCCTACCACAACCATTCATGTCTTAGTTATCAGGAAAATGTGCTGAGATACAAGAAAATCTCCAGACCCATTAAAGGCAGGCTTCCTCCTACAAGTCAATATGTGACAGATTGATAAATTAACAAATTATCCCACTTCATCTTCACGGGACTGTTGTCATAGTTAACCATCAAAAATCAAAACATATCTATTTCATTCTGCTGTGCTGTCCATAGCATCGGATTCACAGGAATGTTATAATTGGATACTGATGTAGAGCAATATTAATCATCATTTTATTGTCAGGCTCCACAGTTTTAACGGCTGTTTGGCCCAGGATAAAGTATGCGGAGGAGAAAAGTCCAATTTCCTCGAAGTGAACAGAAAGTTCTCCAAATGTGTTCCTGAGTGATTAACTAGTGTGGGGAAACTGAGAAAACGATTAGAGAGAGTCAAAGAAATCCATCCGGGGCGTTCGTCGACAAAAATGTTCATGTTTGATACAATAGAAACAATTTTTTAAAAATCCTTCATCATTTTACTGGAAATGAGATAAAGCGGAAGAATTGCTGAAAGTCTAAGATGCCCAAAATTGCAATGAATTTCTTTGATTTTATGTAATAAACCAACACAAAGCAGTTAGTTACTGTGAACTGGAAAACACAATTTGAAGAATTTTTCATTCATCATTTTGTGCCTTTGTATTTACCCCTCACACGTTAACACCCCCGAATAAAACACAATACAAATACTTACCAACAGAAATCATATAATTAGTAAATATTATGTTTAATTTCAGTTCACCTGAAATTACCTACCAGTTGTTTGGCCAACTGTGATTGGCTCTTATTTGAATCCTGTATCGGCGGTTTGGATTGGTCCCAGAATGGTACCGGTCGGAGCCTCTTCCTTCCGGTAGCCATTCTGCTCGGTCTAACTAGCGGACCAGACGCACTTGCAGCAACCAACACCTGATGAAGGACCTTTTGTTTCTGAAACGTTGTGTAAGTTACCTGTAAATATTAAAGTTCTTTTGAACTTATCAGTTTGTCCTTTTTGAGTCACTGAAGTGATTGTTTTTAGTTATATTTTCATTCTTGTCTGTCCGCCATTGGAGGTAGGTTTTTCTTTTTTAGTTTAAGTTCAGTTTTTATTGTTTTTAGTTTAGTTTTATCCCTTCCGGGTCCTCCTTTGGCATAGCTATGCCTTTTATATTTGTGGAAGACGATGAGGACCCGGGGTGGACGCAGGTGCTGCGCAGCCCGCAGGCCCGACCACCCCCCACTGCCGACAATTCGTTGCCCCACGATGGGGGTTCATGGAGTGGGACCCGCGTCGGCGTCCCGACACCTACGCAGACGCTGCCCGTGGGGACTAGAACCACCGTCCTGAGCCTCCTGCGATGCCGCCACAACGCTGGACCCCGGAGGCCCGTTTTTCAAGATGGCCATCAATGGCCCAACGTCAGTCTGGGCCGCAACAACCTGCTTGGAGCCCGCCAGTAAGTCGGGCGCGGGCTGAGCCGGAGACCTGGAGCCTGCCGGAGACCCTGCGCTTCCAAACGCGGGGACAGGGGGCCGAGTGCGGCCCGCTCTTCCACAACCAGACGAGCGCCGTTCTGATGATCCGGCCTTTGTGGCGAAGGTCCGGCTCATCCACCGGCTGATATAAGTGACAAACCACCTGGTCAACGTCGAGTCCGACGACACCGCCCACTACCCGCCCTTCCCCTCACCCGACACGGCCCTCAGGATCAGCGCCAAGACTTTGATCCAACGCCAAGGAGTGGAGGTGGACCACGCTGCTGATCCTGAGGAACCACTATCAGGCCTTCCTGGCCAGGGACCTGGACTCTTGTTGGAGTCCGGACCAGGTAACTGGGAGGCCCCCTTTGAGGTGGCCACGAAATGGGCTCGGCGCAACCTGGGACGTCGCCTCCAGGATGCCACGATGAACTGGACTTTGGGCCAGAGGACCAAAGCGGCCTTGGTCTGGATTTGCCAGTGCACCTACTCACCTCTGGGACTGAACGAGCGGTGATCGCTTCGGCTTTGGGGGCCGTGGGGGCAGTATGGCCTGTGTATTGCGCCTCTGTGGCCTTTGGCGACGGGGCGCGGATGGTCTTTTGACCGTTTTTTGCATTTCTTCTCCAGTCTAAAATGCAGTAACATAGCATTCCTTTAGTGTACACTTGATCATTTGTACCAAAGGATGCAGCGGCAGCTAAACAAAATACTTTTTTTTTTGGCTAATAATCAGATGGCAATAGGTGCTTAATCAATTATTGACATAATCGTCAACTAATTTTGCAATTGATTAATCGCTAAGTGGAGTAACAGTCTGTTTACTCCTTTTAGCCATGTGAAAAAGAACAACACACTCAGTGCTCTGATGAAGACCAAAACTGTGCAAAAAATATTTACATTTTGCATTCATACCCAAAACTCTTCAAGTGACATTTTTAGCTTCACCGGCTCCAAACTCTCTGAAGAAAAAGAACAATTAATTTGATTAATTGTTTCAGCCCTAAACTAATGGCTTTACGAAACAGTGGCAAAGGAAACGCCACAAATCCAATTTTACATTTTTGAGAGAGCTGAATTCTACCCAGTTCACAATTTTGCACCATTCCTTGCTAGCCTATCGCATGAAATCCTAAAAAAATATATGGATTTTTTTCTGGTATCTTGGGAAATTGTGAGCCATCTGAGGAAACTAGAAGACTTTGGCAAGGCACAGAGCAGAATCACACCACAGCACCTCTTCAGGCTCATCTGGAGACACTGTTTTGTGTTTTCAATCAATCCTCTTTAATATTACATGTGTGGACAACTTCAGATGTCTTCTCTCTCTTAAAAGTTGTTTGACATTGCGGTCACGTGTCAAAATCCCTCCACACCATTCCTTTTGACTTACTTGATTATATCAAAAAAAAGAAAAAATGACATAAATATGATGCAATGTCAAGCAAATCTGCTCATTTGTCTATCTCTCACAAAATCACCATGATACAACTTTTGACATGTTTGCCATTAATATTTTATGAGTACACCCCTAGGAGATTTTTTTTTTCTTTTTGTCTGAACCTCACACTTATCCTTTTTATTATTATTATTTTATTTGCAAAGCACCCCAAGGTCAATTGCTTGCTACCATGAAGGACATTTTCTCTTGTGAGACATCAGATTTGAAATCTAGTGCAACAACACCGAACTGTGCAGAGTCGAGATTCTTATTCCGTGGATATTCCATCCAGCGTGGGAAAATGGTAATTGGGACTCGCGTTGCATTTGTACATTAGCAGATCAATCACGCTCCAATGTGCTGCGAGGCTCTCTCACATTTCTTCAGAAATGCTAAGCAGCTGCGCTCCGCACTCTGCTGTGCTGCTGCACCTGCAGGCCTCTTTATCAAACATTTAATAATACACACTCAGTCTCTTTATTGTATGAAACATTTATATTTTTTAATTAACTATCCGAATTCTGATTTATGTGGCTGTCAAAAATAATAAGGAAGTGTAACGCTATTTGTATTTGACTGTGTTTGAAACTATTCAGCCCCTCCAGGAAGTTGTGACGTTTCGATCATAACTATAAAAGTATATTCACTCACCATTTGCAAGTTTTATTATGGTACATCTGTTGAAACAACAGTTGTTAGTCGTGCACTTCCAACCATATGAACAATGTCCCAGTTAATACATGTAGGGCCCGATAAAATCCATTTTAATGTTTTCCAAATTATGACTTTTTCCCCCATATTGAACCTTTTTCTATTTTAATTCTTCCAAATTCCTATTTTGCTGTTTTAAATGTATTTGTTAACCCAAACAGTGCACATTTATGGTCTAAATAAAAAACATTGAACAAATCTATAGTTGGAGGTCAACATTCTGTATGGCAAACAAAACAGACTGCTGTGATTCAACAGAACATTGGTTTTACCAGATGTTAAAAAGTTTCGCCGCGTTTTTTTGAAGAACTCATTACGTGCAAAACTAAGAATCTCGTTTCAAGCATAAAATAAAATCTCCCTTTTAAAAATTGCTTTGTAGTTGAGCTGAACACCAAAATATTTATCGCATAAAAAAAAGCAGTGGTTAAAATGTAACAGAAACCAGCATGCTGTGGTGGCGTAGTGGATAGTGTGACCCACGTTTGGAGGCCCTGAGTCCTTGACGCAGCCGTCGCGGGTTCGATTCCCGGACCCGACGACATTTGCCACAAGTCTTTCCCCCTGTATGTCAGCCTACTTACTACTGGAGTAACAGACACCAATATGTGGAAGAATGTGCACCAGTCAATCAATAGGTAAAGAAATTGATTACTTAATGCTTCATTTTTTTTTTTTACCTTTAACTTTTTTTGCTCTATAATCACAGGAAGTTTTGGAAGTAATCCCACGGTTCCATTGGAAACAGCAAAATTTTGTTGATATTCCACTATTTCGCAATTGTGGTGTTTGAATTAAATAAACACAATTAAAATCCCATGCCAATAAGATTGTTCATGTGACAAGTCATTAAAAAACACCATAGTCCCCCTACTACTTATTTAGAATAGAATAGAATAGAATAGAATTCAACTTTATTATCATTGCATTGTCACAAGTACAAAGCAACGAAATGTAGTTTGCATCTATCCAGAAGGGCTATACATGATATAAATATTTATTTACAGGTGTACAAAACTGTGTATGTATAGACTATAAGGGGTTATGTATAAACAGAGAGTTGTAGCAAGGAGCTATAAAATATTGTGTGTAAGTATAAATATGGGAGCTATGTGCACAGATTATACAGATTATACAGAATATACAAGAGTGTTAGGAAATGGATTATATATGTATTAGTGGGTTTATAATACAAGATAGATAATGGCAGATAATATTTACCGATTATGTATGTGTGTGAGGGGAACAGTCCGTGGTGTGTGTGTGTGTGTGTGAGGACAGTCCATATGTTATTGTTGTATGGGGGGATAGGGGAGTACAGTCCTTACAGTTNGGTGCCTGGTGGTTCTGGTCCGTAGGCTTCTGTAACGCCTCCCAGAGGGCAGGAGGGAGAAGAGTGTGTGTGCAGGGTGAGTGAATGTTAAATAAAAACAGTTTAAAGTTGACTGAAAACAGAAGATGATCTATTTTTTTTGCTCCACTTTCCATTCGGACCTTTCCAGGGTGTACCCCGCCTGTTGCCCGAAACATTCGCTGAAGATAGGCACCAGCACCCCTCCCGAACCCATTAGGGACAAGGATGTAAAGAAAATGGATGGATGGATGGATGGATGGATGGATGTCTGGATGGATGGATGGATGGATGGATGGACTTTCTTTTCTGAGCTCATCCATAACACATTTGGGAGCTTCATTAGTGTCTCTGTCACTTCTTTTGGCAAGGTTGTTCTATCCCCACAAGTTTAGCTTATATGGGCATAGTTAGGTTTTAGCGCAATTTTATTTTTCTTTGGAAGCCTTTGACCAATCAAAGCTTTGATATAGTCGTTCCTTGTAGTTGTTGGTTAGTTCTATAATTCCATTACTCCCAAAAGTGTTTCTTAACAAATTACGAGTAAATCTAGTTAACTGCAAGAGGCTTTAAGTAGAGGTGTAGAAACAACTCAAAGTTAAATAGTAGTCGCCAAGTCTAATTCCAAATGGCACAAGAAAAAGACAACAATCACAGAAGCTTCATGTTTCAGTGTTAGTTTAAATAAAGTTTTCAGTATTTTGTTACTGTGAGACATTGCTGATTCCTGGCAGCTCAAATACACAGTTAAGGTTAAGAAGAAAAACAAAGTCTGTTCAGCTGTGAAATAGATTTCAAATTGCACATAATTAAGGCAGGATGAGCCTGATACATCCAACATGAGGCCCCTTCACTTGCATTGGATTAATTAAAAATTTAATCACTAAATCACCATGGGGTATTAGAATATTAAACAGGGTTAATAACGTTTATTCTTTTCTGTAACTAACTAACTCATTTTCCTTTAATTTTGATATTTTGTAAAAATATGCTTACGATTCCAATAAAATGCAAAAAAGAAAAGAAAAATTACAATAATTGAGAAATACTAAGAAATAATGTTTTGATTTGGGAGTCTTTCGGCAGGAAGGTCAGCCAAGATGAATAAAAAAACACTTGTGACTAGATTAAACAGTATCATAACTATTGCACAGAATTTAATAGAGGTCACAGTGAGGGTTCACATGACGCTGGGTGTTGTACAATTGCCCAGCATATTGGTCATTTTGAAAGAAAAAAAAGTGCTTGACATTGTGACACTCTTGACGACAACTAAACAACTAAATCTGCTATAATTCACAAAAGTGTAAGGTAGTTTCAGCCCTTCAATTTTAGTTGGGTAAAATCATGTTTAGCATTGGCACCATCGTGTTATTGAAGCACAAAATAATAATACAATAACTAAAACTTGAACATAAAACAATATATATAAACATTTGCCATATTGTGCACAGAACACTGGTGTTTTTCTTCATATTAAGGTATTTATACATACAGAGTTGGCAAAATTTGAATGGAGACAAAACATTACACAATATCACAAGTATTTTCACTTCTTGATGTCTCACAGTTCTTTATGCTTGTTGGGAGTGACAACAGGGGCTTAGTGATATAGGCTAAAGAGACATTTAAGGGCATGCTCAACTTGTATGATCATCTGGGATAGACTCCAAGCCTGAAAAACAGATTATTTATCTTACTTGGTTCAGAAAAACTGAAGGATTTTCCTGCTGGAGTTGGAGAAAAACAGTTTCAAAGAAAAGGATTATTTTTACCACAACCCAGTTCTGAATTTTCAACAGAAAACTGATCGGCTAATGGATGTGAAATAGCAAGGTGTAAGCTTAAGGTCAAGGGAATGGATGATTAGAGGAAACAAACAAGCATGGCCATGTGTGAGCAACAAAATGAAATCTGTAATGTTGCTGGCTAAGAAAGGATCTTGGAGTCACAAGAGGGCTTGAACCTGTTTGCTGGTAATGGAAACCAGATCAACATTCCTGATGTGATGCAACACAACATGATACTCCGGGAGTAGAGTGTATTGAGGCTGTAACACATTATAGCAAGTCACCTGCTCACAGCTGAAAAAAACACAGAGTTTAGTCACCTAATAGTTTAACCTATCACTCTAGACTGACAGGTTAAACACAGGAATGTCTTTGTAACTTTGAAACTTGACACTTAACATGTGGATGATTACCAAGGGCAATTTTAATAATAAGTGTAATATATTTGATCTTGTACTCATCATTCCTTCAACCGTATCATTTACCTAAATGTGGCATGTTTACCTTTTACCCATCAGGGTGAAATTGGTATTATTCACTACCACACTGCTTTGTGAATCCTTACTTTTCAGAGGTTAACCAGCCCACTTCTCCAGGGAGCTGCAGCGATTTTGTGCCCATAAAAACTATTCACCTCTCCATGCTCTTCTTAATCACCATCTTCCTCCTGCAAGTCCTACTGTTCGCCCTCGAACGCTCACTGCTTCATTCAGTGAGCGTTCCTCATGACATGAGCACTATGTCAAAACATAGCCTGTCAAAACATAGCCTAAAATCTATTAAAAAATTTCCAAAAGCGGCAGTCAGTATTTTAAATTCAGTAGAAACATTTCCTTGTCTTCCACATATTAGTGAGCATGTCACTGAAATAATGAACATGGTTTCCTTTTTTGATGATAGTTATTCTCTTGGGACACTTTCATTTTATGTACATGATATTTTTATAAGAAGCATACAATCTGTCATTGGTATTAAGCCATGTCAGTTTTGCATCTGAAAATTAATGAATTAAAAAAAAAAAGCTCTACAAGATGCCACTTCTGAGGCAGACCACAATGTGTATCAGTCAAAGGCTGACACAGTGGTAACGTGATGGAAATGAAGTGCTTAGTTTTTACATTCTCTGATATGTGTGTGGTCTGAAGGCACAATAAATCTCCTTTGCTTAAAATTCTATCGCAGCTTTGCAGAAGCATTAGAAAAATCAAAGACATGCTGTGATGTATTGTCTCCCTGTGTGTACTTACAAGACCCCTTGTGAACATTAAAGATGAAGTTTTAGACTGAACATCCATAAGAAAGAGTTATGCATCCACTACAAAAAATCAATAACTCATGCTCTGGATAAAATTGAATGTATCACTGGGAGGTGTTGTAAGTCTTTAAGTCTGTACTCTGCAGTGATTAACTGAAGCAGCTCAGCTGCTGCAGGCTGACTGGTGAGAAGTGGTCTTAATAATGCCACACATGCACCCGTTTTTAGTTAGTATATATGTATATGTGTGCATTAATCTGTAGGAACAGTATTTTGTTGCAGACAAAGTCATTGTTCCTGTTATTCAGAAACAGAGAGTGAGTGTATTGAAGGATCATATGGGAGCTGCAAAGACTTTACTGTTTCTTTATGTAAACCAGATAGCAGTACATAATTGGCTATTTCACTTTGGCTTTTTTATGTCATAATCACCAACTTTATAGTAGTTTACTGGGATTTCGTACAATAAACCACCACATAGAAGAAATGCAATTTTTACAAAAAAATTAATAAATCGAAAAGGTGGTGTGCATTTGTATACAGCACTGTATCCAATTGACCCTAGTTATCAAACAACACAATCAGCGCAATTAATTATTCAAAATAACTTTAAAAGTTAATATCGAAGGAATGTCACCCATAAGAAATAATACAATCTTTGTCAGGATTTAATTTAAACTCAGAATAAATGAAGTTGAATGTTTCACTGACCACTGTTCAATCCAGCATCTGAAAATTAAAACAGTTTGGGACAACCTCACACCTGCTAGCTAAGGTGGACATGGCTGTCCACAAAAGTAACTGACCAAGCAAGATGGTTAATATTAGGAGAAACACCCACAAAACCCAGAGGCAGAGGAGCTGGAGAGACCCAAAACTCAGGTGGGGAAATCCCCTATTGATTTCACATTCCACCATTATGACCTTTATGAAAGAGCAAATAGACATTGGTAATTGCTAAAAGAAAGCCCAATTAGCTTTGACGTTTAACATAGATGGGAGACAGAGAGAGAGCTGAAGATTATCTCCAGAAAGATATATGCCCTGCCCCTAACCTTCCCCGCAAAACGGTCAAAACACTGAGTTTCTTAATAGTACTTGCATTTACAAAATAAATAAATAAAAATCAATCAAACCAAGTCATGTAAGCAATGATTTCTTGTTCATTTTGTAATTGGTTCAAATATGTTCTATCTGGACACCCAGCAGACAGCAATGAGTGATTGACTTGCAGAACTGACACCTCCTGGATGAGCATGTGTCCGCTTCACTAAGTACAATCATAAAACTGTATCAAGAAACACCATTAGCTGACACATAAGTTACCTGAGGTCATGCATGCAAACTGCCATATAAATAAAGAGAGAAAATTACATATGTGTAATAAAGGTACTGTTCTTGCTGAAGTTTTAAGAACACTCATAAAAGCTGACTTTGTCACATCCTGACAAGTATAAAAACAGCTTTGCCCTCCAGTGGGTGAAAGATATCCACTGCTTTGCCGGAAATTAGATTGCACTGCTGCCAACTGCCGACTTCTTTATTTGTGTTCAGTGTAGCCTTCAGTGCATCAGGTTAGTGCCAGCAACAGTAAACAGAGGAATTGTTGGGAAGCATTTCTGTTAATGATGTGGCTATTTACCTAAAAGCCTTTTTGACATCAGCTCTTTGGTTATGCTCGACAAAAAAATAAGAGGTTATGTGTGATTGGTTAGCTCGGATTCTCACAATGAATCTGAAGCAGTGCTCACAACAAAAGCAGTTGGTTGCTTGTGTTTGTTTTTCAGTGAACATTTTTGCACATCTATTACTGTCTACCACATAACCAGGGGCTGAATATATTACTGTTTTTATCCAAGGACAAATTCAACATCAAGTAGTTCAGACTCAGACACAAAAACTCCCTTGCACAGTACTGTTTTGAAGTTAATAAAAGCCAAAGTGCCTTATTTCAAGGCAACAAATTAAGGACATATTGGTTTTTGATACAGTTACACTGAGGCTGGAAAAAGTGGACCTAAACTGTTCTGACACACAGAAATGTAACAACTGGAGACATCCCGTTCCTATCACAGATATGAACCCACCGCTTTTTATAATCAATCAGCATAAAAATCCCTGAGAAATTTTAACTCTGGATCCCTGTAATTAATTTTCTTTAAATCACACCCTATTTTCTTGTGCAAGACCTGCAAAACTGTACGCCGTTTGATTGTTGAGCAGCAACTCATTCCTCTGAGCCATAGCCTCCCTTATGTATTATTTTTTTTTTATCATTTTTTTCTCAGAAAAGTTTTTTTTTTCGGCGCTAGTGGCTCGCATTTTTCCGCGATAGTAGGCTGACAGGAAGGGGGGAGGGAGACAGGGAAGACATGCAGCAAAGGTCGCCGGGACCGGGAGTCGAACCCGTGACGCCCGCGTCGAGGACTAGGGCCTCCAGGCATGGGGCGTGCTAAACCCCTGCGCCACCACAGCACGCCTCCTCCCTTATGTATTCTATTCTGCTTTTCAAGTTGCAAACTTGAAAACCAGAAACTGGATGCCTGCCTTCTACCCAGCTGTTGCAACATAATCAAGCGCTTGAGAAAACCCCTGCATATTGTGTGAATTAGGGTCACTGGTGGGCCAGAATCCCAACAGCACCCATTTGCCAAAGGTGATGACAAGGTGTTTTTATGGCTGCTCAGCTCCTTTGCAGCTTTATTGACATTCTTTCTACACTGCAAGTAAAAATACTTAGTTTGCTTTATGGCTCATCTTGCAACTGGAGACATGATTATTAAAAACAAAATGTATTCTTGCAGGAAAATGGAAACCTGTTGTTGACCAAGAATTGAACCATTCTTCTCCACACAACAAGTACTGGAAAACATGTATGCAGGACAAATGACTAAGTAGTAGAATATTTACTACTTTTGCTCGATATGGACCTGGCCTCATTTTGATAGACTATAAAACCATGGGTGCTTGTTGTTTAGACATAAATCAATTCTCAGTCAGGCATAAAGATGGACAAAGGTTCATAATTCACAAATCTAAACACTAATGCACAATGTAAAACTTGTTCATAACAATTAAGACTTTACAAATATTGAATGATGCAAGAAGAATGTTTGGCATATTATAAATATGAATATATGTGAGAAATACTTTTGATTCAAATCAAACACAGATTTTGTAATGTAAATGTTCTTCTGCTTGGCTCTGCTTTGAAGTTTGAATGGTTAAGAAGATGTACATATTTTATGTTTGTTTCTTAAAAATTCATCCTAGCTGCTCTGAACTCAGTTGAGCATATAATCCAACAGAATTTACATGACTTGAGAAGATTTCCTCCTCAACTTTGCTCCTTTAATGGTCAAAGATCCCAGGCTCATTTAATACTCTTTGGAATAAAGCAGCAAACATCAGCAGGATACCATCTAAGCTTTTGTTAATAACGATGCAGACTGCAATGTCAAGATGGAGCACTCTGCAGGAGGCAGGATGGCTCAGTGGTTACCTCACAGCAAGATGCTCTTATGCCTCAACCCAATGATTATTTGAAATTTGCATGTTCCTTTTCTCTTTGTGACATTTTGCCACCAAAGATTATCCAAGACTGGATGTTAAGAAAATATTTGTAGGAACCTTATGCATATGTGCTAATAAGAGTGTTTTTTTCCCCTTCATATTAACATTAACAATTTAAAGAAAGCACAACTTAATTATGACACTGTTTTAGAGTGTGTAGCTTGGCAATCCTCAGGACAATAGTACTGCAAAAACATTTATAGTTTTAATAAAATAATGTGCTTCCCAGTGATGGTTGTTTGTCATGTTAAGAGGACATTATGGAAATAACAACCTTTAAGCAGATGTTGAGCATACTATAGTGCACCCCCAGAATTTCCACAGATGGAAATCTACAAATACCTGAGACTCCTTAAAATAGTTAGAACTGTCTATTTCAGTGGTTCAGACACCAAACATATCCACAGTGACAACCATCTAAATATTACCCCTGTTTTAAAAAAAATATTTTAGATATGTTCCATGAAAAATGTACAAATTGTGTTTGCAAATAATTTGCAGTCCAATTTCACAAAAAATCTGCATATAGATGAATCTGTAGGGGATTCACTGTATTCATTATTTAGTGATTGATTGATTCCCGTAGCAGGAAAATGCAGTGTTGTGAAGTAACGAAGTACAAATACTTCGTTACTGTACTTAAGTACAATTTTCGTATATCTGTACTTTACTTAAGTAGATTTAATAATGGATACTTTCGACTTTTACTCCACTACATTTTACAGTAAGTATCTGTACTT
>CAEFZX010011482.1:0-16200 GCA_903066825.1 Alfaro cultratus | reverse complement strand
CTTTAGATTTGCTAACGCTAGCTAGCTTCAGATTTGCTAACGCTAGCTAGCTTTAGATTTGCTAACGCTAGCTAGCTTTAGATTTGCTAACGCTAGCTAGCTTTAGATTTGCTAACTCTTCGCATAATAGTAACAGTAAATATCCTGCCAGTAAAATTTACGACAATTATCATATTTAAGACCAATTTATTGTTTTTTGTTGGAATTTAAGACTTTTAAGAACGTGTGGACACCAGGCTACATATTGATTTTATCAAATGCAGGTTTACTTTTAGTGATAATGTTATTGATTATTACACAAAGAGCCAAAATAAGGCAGGTTGTAGAAATCAAAGATGGCTGCCGTAATTCTGTGACATCACCTAAAACCTCCAGAGTCACAGCAAATACAAAATGTGGTCTCACCTCTCAACTCCGGCCTGCGAGTAGTAGACGCCGTACGTCTGCACGCCTCCTCCGGTCTCCTCCGGGGGGCGCCAGCTGAGCCGGACGAACCGGCTGGACACTAGGACAGGGACCAGGTCGCGGGGGGCAGAGGGGAGGGCAACGCCTGGGCTGGGGGACACTGGTGGGGGATCAGAGGAGGAGGAGTAAGTCAAAGGGGAGCCAGAAGGAGGAAGAGGAGGAGTGAGGGCGGGGCTGAACTGAGTGGGTGTGGCCTCTGTTAACGGTTCGTCCAGGTAGGGGGGAGCGATGGGGGGCGGGAACGGAGGACGACAAGGGGAGGAGCGGGACGCAAGCAAGGGAGACGGAGCAACGAAAAGGCAGAGAGGACGGATGAGATGAGCAGAGAAGGAACGAAAAAGACGTGAAAGAGACAAGAAGGAAGAGAAGGAGGAAGAAGAGAGGTGAAGAAGATCACAGAAGAAACGCAGCACAGCATCAGACATTCATCCTGCAACGTCTACGGCGGAGAAAACTAAACGATAAATCTACAAATAAAGATCTGACTCTTCTTTAACCCACATCAATGCAGTTTATCAACATTCACCTGATAATGCAGGAACTTCATTTGTTTGACACATTTTTAACGTTTAACGTTAGCTAACTCGTCTGTAAAGTTGGAGAATTTCTTCTTCTTTCCTTTTACAAACAGCAATAAAAACAGATTTTAATAAAACATTTTACACACTTCACTCATTATTTACAGGAAGCATAATTCATACAAATCAAATGTCACAGATTAAATGTCTGGATTGGAGTGGAAACATGTTGCTGATGCTGAGATGGTTGAAAATGAGAGAAATGGAAACAAAAATCAAAAATAAAACATTAAAAAACATGAAATACATGAAAAAATGCAGATTATGATCAACTATGTTAAATATCTGCTAATCTCTGACATCCAAGCCCAAATATTTACTACAACTGTTGAGATTATTAAACATCTGAATGATGTGAGCCTTAAAAACATTTTATAAACCTTGAATTAATGCTAGCTCCGGCCTGCTAACGGCTAAAATCCACAAAACATGAATAACCGCTCATTTAATGCTTCAAGCAGCAAATAGACCCAAATAAAACAGTGGAAACCTCTTTAACGCTAACGCAGAAGCTAACATCTACCTTGACTCCTTGCAGCCAATCAGCACCAAGGAAAGTGAATGCTGCTCCAGGATTGGCTGCTTTGCAAACACCAACCAATAGAGTGTTAGGTAGCTTCGCTGCTAGCTACTTTAGCTTCCAAAGCTGCGTTTTCTCTAACATTTCAGAGAAAAATAATCCACAAAAAGGAAAACATGTTGGCAGGGAAGTAATGAAGCTGTTTTCTACGGTTTCACATAAACTCAGGCTTTCAAGCTGCTTCAGCTGCAGTTATTTTAAGAAATTATGGGAATTTCTTCAACAGGTAAGACACACATAACAGCTGTCGCTTTTAAAATACCGTCCATCCACTTTCAGTCGGCCCTGTGTGTGTAAATCAGAAGTGGAAACATTTTATGACGGTTTCAGAAAGGCCTGTAATGATTCAGCTATCGACCGCCGGAGATGCTCAGCATTCAGGAGCGAAGCTGCTTCCAAATGCTACACGTCCAGATAGCATAACACATTATCGAATGCACTTTAAAAGAGCAACCCATCTTTATATGGAGGGCACATCGTGGAAAAATTAGAGAAAAATTGAGCTGAGCGCTCCCACATCTCGATGCACTTTAAGGAGATTTAAATGTGCGACATTTCCAGATAAGAGTGGATGGAAACAGAAATCTGCGAAAACATCCTTAAACCAAAGTGACTCCATCCAATGTCCTGCTCCCTCCTGCTCCCCGCCAGGAGAAGCCGAGAAAAATCCAATTTATCCCAGCGGTCAGAGATCAAGACAGTCTGCAGAGACTTTAAACGCTTTTGTCCGTCTGAGAACATGTCAATAAAAGCTTCGGCGAATTCACACCGACATTTCACAATTTGTTTTTGCTGCTAAAGAGCGAGAGGAAGGAGGTGATGGAGGCGGCAGCACGGCCCTCTCCGCTGCTGCAGATGAGATTTCAGGGTGTGAAGGGCGGATTTGTTCCTGATCGGTGACCCGGCTGCAGAAAAAACACCAAACTCCAGCCGACTGAGCAGGAAAGCGTCACTCTCTGAAAACAGACGGCGGATAAATAATAGAGTCGGACAGCAAAGAGGGAGAGCCAGAAAACAATCTGAATAAGTGGAGAAAATTACACCGCAGCCGAAAGCTGCTCTGCATTTAGATTGTTTCTGCAGCGCGGACCAGAACCAGCGCTGCTCCGGAGGAACACGGAGTTCTGGTTCTGGTGTTGAACACACGGCAGGAACAGAGCGATCCACATGTCGGTACAGCAGACATGAACCTGAACTCAAAGACCGCCAGCCGGCTCCTCTGCTGACGCACAGAGAAAAGATTCACAACATGATTATCAGCAGAGTTTAGTCTGATGGTCGTTTCCTCTCCGCTCATCTTCAGAACCACAGAATCAGAACATTTGGGCCTTTTTAAGGAACTAGAAAATATCCAGATGTTCATTCGGTTCATTTTGGGCCTAAATTACAGAATTTGTTCTGCTGTGGTTCTTCTCTCACCGCTCCGAGTCGAACCAAGCAAACAGAAACAGAGTGGAGGATTTCTCCTGCTAGCGCTAAGCTAACGTGTTTGTTTCGGTTGTATTTACCCAGAATGCTCTGCGCTGTAGTCCACTTCCTGCTTTTGGATCGGCCTTCGGTCCGCTTGCCGTTCACATGCAGTCAAACCGAACCCAGACTGAGGTTTCCAAAAGCAGGAAGAGACTACAGCGCAAAGCATTCTGGGTAAATACAACCAAACAAACAAGATAGTCGAAGAAATGGCTAAAGAAAATCCTAAATCTGACGCCTCCATCTTAGTTTCCATTCCAGACGTCGTATTTATTTCAAATGTTTCCGAACATTTGAAAACATTTAAAGATCTCTGATGCTGCTGGTTAAACATAAACACTGCTGCTTCTCCATATTCACACTGATAAATATTTAAGGCGTTGATGCTGGACGAGCAGATTTAAATCCTGCAGCTTCATTCTGCGTGACGCCGATCCGCCGCCGTCCTCTCCTCCTCCTCAAATCAATTTCAGGGCTCATTTCAGCCAGCTGCTGTAAAACCGCCGGCCGGCCGGCCTCACACACACACACAGACACAAACACACACACACACACACACACACACACACACACACACACACACACACACACACACACACGGGAACCCCCGTCTGTTCCCCAGATATCTGAACGGTTCCTCTGGTTTAAACGTTACCTGCTGACCTGAAGCGTCAGACGAACAAAAACACATAGAAACAGATTTAAATTAATCAAACTGTGGAAAAATACTAAAATTATACTAAAAATATACTAAAAAACTAAAAATTGTTACATTTTATGACATTATATCCACTAATGCAGGTTCTGCTCAGAGGTTCTCATGTCTTATTTGTCTTATAGTTTAGTTTTGTCTTATTTCAGATGATCTAAGATATTTGCACCAGAATTGCACCAATCGGATTAATCAATAACAGAAATGACCTAAAGAGAATAAATTTTTTTTGACTAATTTAATCAGATCAATTCCTAATCAATCAAAGTTATGACTGATCTCTACAGACGGGACTCTGAGGGCCCCGGCGCCGCGTGTTGAGCCTCGCTGCTGTGAGGCTCAGTGGAGTCAGAGAGGAAACCTGCTGATGACAGCGAGTCTGTTCACACTAACATGGTGTGTGTGTGTGTGTGTGTGCGTGTGTGTGTGTGCGTGGGTGTGTGTGTGTGACTTGCATGAACAATCAGAGTGTGGAAAAGCCTCCAGTGTAATTTCCAGTAATTCCAGGTGTTTTTCTGTCACGATGCGCCGTTCTCTGATGTTATTACTGTGAAAGCTGCGACCTTTGACCCCATGACATCATCAGCCGCTCTGGAGGAAAACAAGGGAAGGTTCTGCTTTTCCTTCTGCTGCATTTTTATCACAGTTCTTTGTGTTACAGGAAGCAGCTTCACGACCGACTGAACGAAATGATCGGATCTGAGGGGAACCCGGCGATGCGGCTCGGCCCGATGCGGCTCGGCCCGATGCGGCTCGGCCCGATGCGCCGCCGGCCCGATGCGGCTCGGCCCGATGCGCCGCCGGCCCGATGCGGCTCGGCCCGATGCGCCGCCGGCCCGATGCGCCGCATTTATCCGGCTTCCTCTGCTGTCTCACAGGTTTCCAGCTCAACCATCCTGGACGCCGTCGTTCCTCTGGTTCCTTTCACAGTTCGTATTCCTGGTGGCTCAGATCCAGAATCTCTTCATGCCGAGAACAGAAAACGCCTCAGCGCAGAACGGAGAGAACGCAGCAGGAAGGCGGGTGGAGGTGTAGAGGAGGTGGAGGACGGGTTCTGGTGTGAAATCAACCAAACCCAAATTTTAAAAAAGAGTCGCCATCAACAATAAAACGAGTTCTGTCCCAACATGGGCTGGAAAGCCACGCAGTGAAGAAGAAACCTTCATTCATTGTTACATTTGGAGGAAAAAGGTGGAACAAAACCATAACTGTGAAGCACGGAGGAGGCAGCATCATGCTGAGGGAGCTTTGCTACAGGAGGGACTGGTGCGCTTCACAGAACAGAAACATCAGGAGCAATTATCTTTAGATAAGCAGGTAGATAGATAAGTAATAAATGGGGTCAGAAGGTGATTAAGTAGCTAAATATGAAAATAAATAATTACATAGTTTAGTAGGTATGAAGGTAAATAACAGATTTCTCTCCAGAGTTCTCAGTAAACATTTTTCTTAGTTATTTTCATAAGTTTGCAGGTTTTTTTCTTTACTTTCACTACATGGAAACTGAGAAATCAGAAGATGTGGTTCTGAAATCTGGGATATTAAAATAGAAACTGTGCAGAAAAGCTGCAGGTTCCAGAAATTAAAATCTGCATGAGCTGAAAATAAACTTTCCAGAAATGATCTCCATCTCAGATCGTTCTGCTCATTTATTAGCTTAAAGCAACAGAAACCAAACCGTTAACACTGAACAAACTGAACGGAGGAACAGTTTCCCAGAATGATCATTTATAGACATTAATTTAAACATTTTCCACTGAAATGTTGATTATATTAGTGACTCGTTTATAGTTTGTAAATCACAAATATCCAGTCATTCCTTCATTTGATTTATCTCCACTAAACAACAGGAAACCTGAAACATTTGCATAAAAACACCAAAATAAGAGCAGAAGCGACTTTATTTTCATTTAAATATGTCGTTTAAAAGCTTCCAGTGTTCAGACTGAGCAGCAGCTCAATAATGACCGTCAGCAAACCAAAACGCTCCGCGGCGGCGGCGGCTTCATCGCACCGAGTGATCGATGCCCAAATGACACACACACCCCGACGTGAACACACACTCACCCCGACGTGAACACACACACACCCCGACGTGAACACACACACACCCCGACGTGAACACACACTCAGCGCGGCGACGCGTTCAGGGTGTAGGTGGCGAAGCACAAACCTCCAACCTCTAACCGATCGATAGCAGCACACACACACACACACACACTCACACACTCACTCACTCAGTCATAATACAGATGACCTTCCATTTTCTGAGCTCGATAAAAAGCGACTTGGAGGAGAAAGGAGGAGGATAAACATCTCTGCTTCTGTTTCTGGAGACGTTTTGTGCAGAGAGGAAAAAGGAAGTTTTTAAAGACGACGGGTGGATTTAGCAAAAACTCAAACTAAACGTAGAATAAATGTTTCCCTTTCATGTTGTGGCTCTTCGTTTTATTTTGATACCAGAAACTAAATGCAAATCTTCTCCAATGTGAAGCACGGTGGTGGCAGCATTATGCTGTGAAGGGTGCTTTGCTTTGCTGCAGGAGGGACTGGTGCACTTTGAAAAATCATAGCTAGATTTATAGCTAGATAGATATTTTACTTCCAGTAGCAAGCTAGCCGTTTTTGGCTAACCATTTTCCATCCAGGAGAAGGTAAGCTAGCTAGCTACTTTAGCTAGCTAGTATTTTAGCTAGATGTTTTATATTCAGAGCCCATGAAAAAGCCAGCTAGCTAATTATTTTAGATGGCTGCTTCACACAAAGGAACTAGCAAGTTAGCTAGCTATTTTAACTAGTTGTTTTATGTTCAGGAGCAAACTAGTAAACTATTTTAACAAACTTTTTAACAAGCTATTTTACGTACATTAGCTAGCAAACTATTTTAGGTAGGAAGTCAAATTCTGGGAGCTAGCAAGCTACCTATGTTAGATCCAGGAGCTAGCTAGCTATTTTAGCAAAATATTGAATGTCCATTAGCTAGCTAGCTATTTTAGCTAGGTATTCAAAGTACAGGACCTAGCAAGCTAGCTATGTTACATCCAGGAGCTAGCTAGCTATATTAGCAAACAGATTTATGTCCAGTTGATAGAAAGTTATTTCATCCACCTATTTTAAGTCCAGGAGCTGTAAAGCCAGTAATTTCACTCAGCACCTCCTTTGGTTTTAGAAGCACAGATTCCTTCAGCTGAATGGTTGACGTGTCCAACAAAAACTGATTTTAAAAAGCAGCTAAAGTCCAACTACAACTGGGAAAACCTTCAGAAATCCTTCAGAACCGCTGACAGAGACCAGAATGTTGTAGGGGAGATAGAGATCCCTGTAGGGCCGAGACATCTGATGACATCATCTGAATCCTAATGACTGTTTTTCTGTCTCTTCTTCATATCAAACAGGTGTTTTTGGGCTGAATCCCATTACATCTGTCATCCGGCGCGTCGCCGGGTCGCCGTGCCACTCGCTGTGGATTGAAATGACACTCGGCAGACAGATTGTTGCAGTGTCTCGGTTTGTTTTCGTTTCTGTAGCAGGTTTTGTTTTTTTCTCGCCGTCAGAGCAGCAGCAGTCGGTTACAAAGGAGCAGGAAAACACAAGCTGTGACAGAAGAACGAGTAGATGGAGAACGCGGCGCAGGAGGGAGGAGGAGAAAATGGAAATGACCAGGAAGCTCAGAGGGATGGAGGAAATTAAACACGTTCAGGAGTTTTTACAGTGCAGAGATGTGGATGACTTTTATTTCAGGGAACGAATCCAAACAGCAGATTCAGAAATCAGTTATTTCTGTGGAATATGTGAAGATTTGTAAAGTTTAACTGAGTTTTACTGGACAGAAAGAAACTCAATGCTATTTATGACACAAATGGAGCTCCATATAAGACTGGATTAAATATGGAGTCCCACAGGGAGACGGACTGGGAACCTTTTAATTAGAGGGTTAGACCCACTGGATGGATGGATGGATGGATGAACAGATGGATGAACAGATGGATGGATGAACAGATGGATGAACAGATGGATGGATGAACAGATGGATGGATGAACAGATGGATGGATGAACAGATGGATGGATGAACAGATGGATGAACGGATGGATGAACAGACGGATGGATGAACAGATGGATGGATGAACAGATGGATGAACAGATGGATGGATGAACAGATGGATGAACAGATGGATGAACGGTTCTTCCTCTCTCAGGTCAGATACTGACTGCTCGTGTCTCTCCATGAACCCCGTCCTGGCTGCCATCTTATGACTGGAAACGTCCCGATGATAAATTCTACAGATGAAACTTCAGACTCTCCAGAATCAGAGCGGGGATCATCTTCATCCTCCTCCTCTTCCTCAGCCGGTGTGCTGGCTGCCGGTTCGACAGAGGAAACAGGAAGTTGGCCGGCAGAACTCGGCACACGCCCAGCCTGCACGTCTGTTGGGGGAAATCTTCTTCTTCTGTGGTTTTCTGTGTTCTGACAGAAAGCTGTGGTTGACGATAAAAAGCCACAGACTTCCTGAAAACGGCTGAGAGGAACGCAGCGTCTCTTCTTCAGAAGTTCACATCGACTGAAGGTTCAGCCAGACACCACCCAGCCTCAGGGGTCAGAGGTCATCCTGGCAGAAGGTGAACCGACGGTCCTCCCGGGCCACCGTCCGTCTTCGTCGCCTCAGAAGGTCAATGGCGGCAGGAAGCAGCTGATTGGACCAGGTGTGCTCTCCACAGAGAGCGCCTCCTGCTGGAGGGCCGCTGAACTGCAGCATGAGACTGTTTCAGTTCGAAGACTCAGAAAGCTAAGATGAGTCGACCTGTAAGTTAATAAATGTTCCAGAAGTTATTGCGATGAATGATAATATTGTCTCTAGAGATCATTTTCAAGTAACATAATGATGGCACAAAAAAGCAAGAGCACCCTCTCAAAAATAATTTTTTTTCAAACAAATCTTAACACTGGAGCTGAAATACATTTAAAAAAATAACAAATTAACCTAAACTACAAATAAAATGAATTATAAAATCTCTGCAAACAAAATGATCCTTAAAAAAGTGAGAGCCTAACTCCACCCTCTGGCAAATTTAGGAAATGACGACCAAAAGTGGGCGGAGTCGAGATGCACTTGGGGGCGTGGCCAAGTTGGACCATTGGAACCAATGTGAAAATTCAGCTGCAGTAGCAACTTTTCAACCCACAGAGGGCAGCATGGAGACGGTTTCAGGTAAAATAATGCAGAATTAACTATTTAACATAAAACATAAAGATGGCACCTCAAGGACCAGTTTATACTGCAAAAAGTTTTAATAACTTCTCTGCAAATTAGCATGAAAACAAACAAACTATCAGGTAAAATGTCAGAAACCAGAAGAATCGGTGAGTGAATCGGATCATGTGACAGGCGTCAGTTTGACCTCAGAGTCTCTCCTGCAGCTTCTGTCTGGTTTAGTTCTGGACTCCAGACCTGCTGATCTAAGAAACGTTTTTCCTCCTGAAGCCGTTCTGCTGTTGAGCAGGTTTGACTCCAACCTGAAGGTCATGCTGCTGCCACCACCGTGCTTCTCTCTGGATCTGCTCCCACTGAGCTCCTGCTCAGAGGCTCCTGAGGTTCCAGAGGTTTGATTGGTTCAGGTTGACCTTTGAACTTTGCTGTTCTTCCCTCTGTTCTCAGCATTCATCAACAAACCGAAACTTTGAATTTAGGTGAGGTTGACCTTGTTTTGGTTTTCAAGGCGGAGGGCGCGTGCATGTGCCAGCGTTCGCACGTGCCCATGCGTGTGTGCGCGCGTGCGCGCGGGGCAGAGCGCTCCTGTTTGCCCTGCAGGGCTGTTCAGTCTTGAAGCCGCCTGGCAGCCTTATCAGCGCCGCGCGCACTTCCTGGTTCTCCCCGCCGGAGACTCTTCACATTCTGACCCAGGAGGCACCGAGCCGCCCCGCCGCGACCCGCACAGTCCACGCAGGACCGGGACCTCCTGCACACACTCGGCCCGGGAAAGTTTCTGGGAACCGGTTCGCGTTTTTGTTTTCATGCAGAACCCGGCAGCGAGTCCGTGGAGCGGCTGCAGCTGCTGAGTCCTGAACCTCTGGTACCAGCGGACCCGGGTCCGAGGAGAGCCAGGCAGGCCGGCGCAGGGAGCCCCATCTGCGGCTCCACCTGCAGGATCTCCCCGCTGCTGGAGGCGCCTGAAGCGGCTGCAGGATGTCAGACTCTGCCTCCAGCTTCCTCCACATCGGAGACATCGTGTCTCTGTACGCGGAGGGTTCGGTGAACGGCTTCATCAGCACGCTGGGGTGAGTCCCAGTCACAGCGGTAATAATAAGAATTAATAACAACTTCACTGAGACACAAACTTAGTTTCATAAATAAGCATTTTACAAACGATAAACAAACTTATAATTTAATATAAAAGTCAAAAACACATTAAAATGTTAAAAAATGTAGGTTTAAAATAAGAAAATAAAAAAGCCTAACTATTTTATTTATGGTTTAGAATAAATTTAACTAAAAGTTGAGTTAAAAGTTGTATAAAGATGATTGATTATTGATGAGCTATCAGGTTATCAGAGGATCTAAGAGAGTTTGACTGATTAAAGTCGACATTTTAAATCGTTAATCTGAATTACTGACTGGATCACAGGAGTCATCAGTTTTCTCCAGAACATTTTATTTTCTGGTTTTATTCGCTGGATGTTTTTAGGTTTCGATCAGATTTTTGTCCAGAATTTCAAAGCGACAGACTGGGAGTGTTTTTCTGCTTCCACCTGTAGTTTGAGTTGTTTTGCGTCGGGACGTTTCCAGAAGAAAATGATCAGGTTTCTATAAACACATGATGTCATTTTATCTGCCCAGGATTCTAGAGGAGGAAAAGAATCATATAGTTTCAGATTTTTCCATTTTGAAGGTTTTTGTCTCTAAACTTCCTAACTTGGAGATTTCTGTGTAAACGAGTCTATTGGCTTCAAATTTAAAGTCTTTCCATTGATTCTCGGCTAGATATAGGTCTGGACTTTGACTAGGCCATTCTAACACATGAGCCTGCTTTGACCTGAACCATCCCATAATATCTCTGGCTGGTTGTCCTGCTGGAAGCTGACCTTTGACCCCAGGCTCAGCTCTTCTATAGGTTTTCTCCATCATGATGCTGCCACCACCGTGTTTCTCACTGGTTCTGGTTCTGTTGGGGGATTTCTGACTGAACTTACACTCAGGTCAAAGTTCAGACAGGCAGACATCACAACAGACATCATCAATATTTTCATGCAGTTTTAGTTTTGTCTGTATTTTGTTGTTTTCTTCGTCTGCTCTGGTTTAAAGTCTCTTCCTGCGTTTTGTGAGATTCAGACAGAAATGAAGCAAAACTCATTTTTGATGAGTTAATTTGCTCAATGTAACGATGAAAACCTGACCAGAAATGTCACGTTTTTATTTTTAAAAACCACCAGTTTTATTGGCAACATATTGATCATGTATGGATGATCTGATTATTAAACATAATCAGATTTTCATAGAAAGTCAGTCATGAGGTCGATCAGAGGATCTAAAACATGAAGCTGATCTGGATCCAGTCGGGCGCAGCTGGTTTCCACGGTAACATTGGGTCTGGACGGAGGCAGCAGAACTGGATCTCTGCCTGGGCCGTCGGGTCAGAACCGGTTCTTCTTACGAACCGTTGAAGGTAGAACTGGACCATCAGGAGCAAATAAAACTTTTCACTGCAAACCAACAGAACCGGAACAGAAACCCACTCAGGTTCTGCTGGACCGGGTCGCAGCCCGTCCAGGTCCAGACCCGGTTCGGGTTTGTCAGAGGAAGTTCTGTGTGGATCTTTGACGGGTCGGGTCCAATTAGGGTTGAAGTGTTTGTTGCAGGCCTGTGTGTTGGGGGTGGGGGGGGAGACAACCATCCACCCCTGGTACTATGTCTGACCTCCATGGCCCCCGGCCTGGTTGCTTGTGGGCCCGCAGGCCTGGTTCTGTGTGTGTGTGTGTGTGTGTTCATCCTGGTGGTTTCCAGCTGATGGCTCTGGTTCTGACTCGGTCTGAAGTTTAGAACTTCTCTTGCTGGCTGACAGTTCACTGAATGGAACTAAATGAACAGTTCACTGGATGGAACTAAATGACAGTTCACTGGATGGAACTAAATGAACAGTTCACTGGATGGAACTAAATGAACAGTTCACTGGATGGAACTAAATGAACAGTTCACTGGAGGGAACTAAATGAACAGTTCACTGGATGGAACGGATCTTTTTATCTGAATTCAGCTGCTAAGGACTGAACTGAGCTGATTTTTGCGGCTGAATGACCTCTGACCCCTGTTGAGTTTTATTAAAATCAGTCGCTAAAGCCATACATACACATAGTATGTAGTGGAAGCTAATGCTAATGTGCTAATTTCAATTTAATTTTTCTGCCCTGGAAGGCTATTAGCATCAAGCACTTATTTAATTTAATTTTCATAATTATCATTTTCTATAACAGTCTTGGATATTTTATCTATATTCATAGTTTTTCTCTAGTTTCTGTGTTTTATTTTCTTCCACTATGTTTCTTCTTTTGAATAAAGTTATTGGGACAGGAAACAGAACAGGTGTCACCTACTTCAAAATAAGAGCATGAATATAAACACTTAATTACTTCAAGAATTCTTAACAGTTAAAACTTCAACATAAAAGTCAAATTTTATTCAACTGAAAATTAGCACTTTATTATAATTCATCTGAAAAAATGAATGTAGGGGAAGCTTTGCCCTAAACGTTTACAAAGTTAGCCAAAGTGCTAAATACAAAGTACATTAGCATTAGCGTGTTAGCAGCAGCGTGGCCTTCACTGCTTTAATTAGGCCATGTTGAGTTTCCCCTCGGCGCTGTGGCTCATCGGATCGGATCGGGACATTAAAGTAGAATCTTTGTTCTTCCTGTTTGAGTTTCAGTGAAACGACTTCCTGGTGTTCTCGGCTCGTCCTCCCTGTCAGCGTCTTCAGCCGACTGCAGCCATGTAAATATTCCTCCACCCATCAAGTCAAACACAGATAAACGTCCAGAGATCCGGCTTTCTCTGTCCCAAAGTGTTTCCTGTTTATCAGGTAAATGGGTTTCAGAGCGGGACGCTTGAATCAGGGAAGATGGACCGGCTGCTTTCCATACAGTCAAATTCTGCTGAGCGGCTCAGGAAGCAGCAGGAAGCAGAAACGATCCGCCGTCGTTTCTGCTTCTGTTCGTTTGACCAGCACAGCTCCGTTCATCAGGACAAATCCTGCTGATATTTAATATGATTCATTAATTATGAGCTGATTTCTCCACTACATTTTATCTGGAGCTGGGAATACTGGATGTGAAACCAGAACCGTGTGAACAAATTAGAGATGACTCAAGTTACACGTCAGTTTGTGACTGATCCAAAGTTTATTTATAAAGAAATGCAGCTTTTAGGACCTTTGTGGTGAAGTTCAGGAACAACATGGAGGTTCTCATTCTGCGAGATCTTTTCCTCTCCAGACAATGATCTGTTCATGTGTGACGGAGTTGGGTTGGTTTCTGGATCCCGGTGATTATTTCTGCTGCAGACCAGAATGAAAAATGACTTCACGCTTTAGGACTGAGTCAACACACCTGAGGGAGAGTAAATGGAGCAATCAGATGGCGACACACCTGAAAAACACCCAGAGACAGACAAAGGAGCTGATTGGCTGCTCTTCAAGTAAAACAGTCTGAAAGGAAAAGACTTTCAACTCAGAAAGAAAGACAAAGGAAGAAGTGGAGGGAGAGTAATGACTCAAACGCTGCAGCCGCCACGTTTTAAAGGAAAGCAGAATGAAGAGACAAAACAGAAAACTGGTCTGCAGTTTTCAGACATGAGACCTAAAGTGTGAAGGTATTCAGTGGAGGTTAATGGAGGTCAGCGCTCAGGAAACGGCCTCACAGCCTGGTACAAATTTACATCATAATTTGCAGACTCCTGATTTGTTTACAGGTTGTGGCTTTATATTAGAACCTGGAAGTAAAAATGCTGCCGGTGTCAGAGGAAACTACTGGTTATGTAAATACAAAACTCTGCTGCGTGTTTAGAAACAAGGAAAATCCAACATCAGATGACGTCATTGAGACGGGAAATACGTCAACAAAACTAAACCAAAACACAGAAGTGGAGCAACTTATTGGCTTTGATGGTCAAAAAGGCCCCAAGATGGTCCAGTCGACCCGGTTCTACTGGAACCAGAACTCCACCATCTGCTCCACCTCCAACTGCTGTGCCTCTAAGTCAAACCAACCTGTTCCCCTCCTGGCCTGTGGGGGCGCTGCACCAAGAACCACTGAAGGAAACCACACAAAAACCTCTGAAGACNGAAGACGCTGAGAGCAACTTCCTTCTTCACCAGGTGGAAACAAGATGGAGGATCAGATTTTAGTGTTGGAGGATTTCTCTTTAGAAATCAGGAGCCATTTCTGCTGCTAGCGCTAGGCTAGCATGTTAGCTTTGGTTGTATTTATGCTGTAGTACACTTCCTGCTTTTGGAGCAGTTTCTGGTCCGCTTGGCTTTCTCTTGTGCATTCAAAGCAAACCAGAGTTCACTTCAACCGAAGTCAGACTGAGGTTTGTACGACCGGAGGTCAGAGGTCAATTAGCATAGCTGTTAGCTAACGAGGCCGTTAGCTAACAGCAATGCTACGAGGCCGTAGCACGGCTGTTAGCTAACAGCCCCTTAGCGCGGCGGCTGCTCCTGAAGAGGAAACGCTCCTCAGAGTGATGAAGTCATTTGTGTCCATCTGTAAAGAGCAGCTCTGTTTTGTCCTAAACAGTCAGGTTGATAGTTGATGAGCGCACGCACACACACACACACACACACACACACACATGCAGACACGCTCCGACTCCTTCAGTAAAACCAGCAGCTCCTTAAATAGAAATGAACTCTGAAACATGAAAATGAAAACAGGTTGAACTCTTTATTTGGTCCTGAACCTGAAGAACCGACCAGAACCCGAACGAAACCCAACATGGCTCCACAACTTCAGGCGACTGACAGTATTTCTAACCACAGGCGGGATTATTGTGTTTTCTGTCATCATTATTGGAGATAATAGAGACTGAAAAACAGCCTTATTACCATCATAATAATAGCTGTTATGATGGTTGTGATTCTGCATGAAAGTCTTGAAAACAAGAATATATATTGATGAAATGTGACTCATTGCTGTCTGATGTACAGCCGCAGTCTGTTGTGCTGCAGTCTGTAGTGCTGCAGTCTGTAGTGCGGTAGTGCTGCAGTCTGTAATGCTGTAGTGCTTCAGTCTGTAGTGCCGCAGCCTGTAGTGCCGCAGTCTGTAGTGCCGCAGGCTGTAGTGCCGTAGTCCTGTAGTGCCGCAGTCTGTAGTGCCGCAGTCTGTAGTGCCGCAGTCTGTAGTGCTGTAGTGCCGCAGTCTGTAGTGCTGCAGTCCTGTTGTGCTGCAGTCTGTAGTGCTGCAGTCTGTAGTGCTGCAGTCTGTAGTGCCGCAGTCTGTAGTGCTGTAGTGCCGCAGTCTGTAGTGCTGCAGTCCTGTTGTGCTGCAGTCTGTAGTGCTGCAGTCTGTAGTGCCGCAGTCTGTAGTGCCGTAGTCTGTAGTGCTGCAGTCCTGTTGTGCTGCAGTCTGTAGTGCTGCAGTCTGTAGTGCTGTAGTGCTGCAGTCTGTAGTGCCGCAGTCTGTAGTGCCACAGTCTGTAGTGCCGCAGTCTGTAGTGCTGCAGTCTGTAGTGCTGCAGTCTGTAGTGCCGCAGTCTGTAGTGCCGCGGTCTGTAGTGCCACGGTCTGTAGTGCCGCGGTCTGTAGTGCTGTAGTTCTGCAGTCTGTAGTTCTGCAGTCTGTAGTTCTGCAGTCTGTAGTGCCGCAGTCTGTAGTGCCGCAGTCTGTAGTGCTGTAGTGCCGCGGTCTGTAGTGCCGCAGTCTGTAGTGCCGCAGTCTGTAGTGCTGTAGTGCCGCGGTCTGTAGTGCCGCGGGCTGTAGTGCTGCAGTCTGTAGTTCTGCAGCCTGTAGTGCTGCAGCCTGTAGTGCTGCAGTCTGTAGTGCTGCAGTCTGTAGTGCCGCGGTCTGTAGTGCGATAGTGCTACAGTCTGTAGTGCTGCAGCCTGTAGTGCTGCAGTCTGTAGTGCTGCAGTGCTACAGTCTGTAGTGCTGCAGTCTGTAGTGCGGTAGTGCTGCAGTCTGTAGTGCTGCAGTCTGTAGTGCTGCAGTCTGTAGTGCTGCAGCCTGTAGTGCTGCAGTCTGTAGTGCGCTAGTGCTGCAGCCTGTAGTGCTGCAGCCTGTAGTGCTGCAGTCTGTAGTGCTGCAGCCTGTAGTGCTACAGTCTGTAGTGCTGCTGTCTGTAGTGCTGCAGTCTGTAGTGCGGTAGTGCTGCAGTCTGTAGTGCTGCAGTCTGTAGTGCTGCAGTCTGTAGT
>CAEFZX010011479.1:0-23742 GCA_903066825.1 Alfaro cultratus | reverse complement strand
CCTGACACATCCCACAATTGCAGTGTCATCTGAGAACTTCTGCATGTGACATGACTCCGTGTTGTAGCAGAAGTCAGACATGTACAGAGTTAACAGGACTGGAGAGAGCACTGTTCCCTGTGGTGCTCCGGTGCTGCTGATGACAGTGTCAGAAAGGCAGTCCTTCAGTCTGACGAACTGTGGCCGCTCCGTCAGATAGTCTGCAATCCAGGATACCAGGTGAGCATCCACCCCCATCTGCAGGAGCTTGTCACTCAATCTGGATGGTTGGATGGTGTTAAAAGCACTGGAGAAGTTGGACTGAAAATAATTTTGATGGACTGAAAATAATTTTGAATCTGAATCATTTTTGACTTAACTCTGTACAGTCTGTGTTCTTGTCGTTTTGAAGGGTGATGAAAAGCTGTGATTTCATTCTTTTGACCTACAGTGATTTGAAAAAGCATTCATAACGTTTAGTGGGATTTTATGTGATACACCAACATAAAGTAGCCCATATAAGTGAAGGGGAGGGAATATGAAATATATTTTTCAGCATTTTGTACGATTAAAAATATGAAAATTGTGCCATGCATAATAGAACAGAGTGGGCTTAAACTCACAGCTTCTTCTGTCTGCCAAACAAAAAGTTTGTTGATGTCCATGAATTGCATTAACTCAATAAGCAGGCTTTCCAAATGTTCCTCCACTGAGTTTTCCTACAGGGACACAGTGGAACTCATTTTCAGCCCAGCAGTTTCCTGCCTCTTTAGATGATTTTTTTTCTGTTATTATCAAAATCGGAATTATAATTTCAACATGTTAAATCTACAGTAGCACACTTTTATATAAAGCCTTGCAATTCAGTATACTTTTCAAAAATATTTCCAATTCACTGAGATGAAGAGTTGACAGAATGAGAGTGAAAAGAGGCCTTTGTGGCCCAAACATCAAACCAGCCCACTGGGAAAAGTCCTGGTTCTCCTGATGGCCAGTCCAACTTTGTGTGATGTTTTGATTTTTTTATTTTTTTTTTTTTATTTGTTTTTTCTTATTTTCTGATTAATTTAACATTTGCTGCTGTCATTCATTAGTTCAGATCCTACTTTCATACAGGAGTGGGGCCTCAATCGTGAATAAGTGAAAAATCCACTCAGGAAAAAAACCCCGAAAAAGCGGCTAATTAAGTGCAGGTTGCAGCAATCAAATGACCCAATCCAGGCAAAATCAAAGTGATGAAGAGGATGAAGGGGACGAGACATCAAAAGAGGAGGACAGAAAGCACAGCCACTTTTAAAGGAAAGACAAAGGACAGAAAATACCCACAAATTTTAGCAACTAAGGATTCATTTTGAAGTGCAATCCACAGACATCCGAGAGAAGTCCTGTTTTTTTTTATTTCTAGATGTTTGTACAAGAGTATCCACCAGTTTCTACCAAGATTACCTGAATCCAAAAAATTCATGCTCCGGTTAGATGAGTGAACTGGATCAGTTAAAATATCTAATCCATCTCTACTGTAAGTTCCTTCAATGGAGGCCAGACGACAGAGAAAGGCAGCAGACCCCATATCTCCACTCTCCATTAACATAGTCAGCAGCTGTGAAAGGGCAGAGCCGGCCGCTGCAGATTCATCAGAATGTCATGGTACGCCACATTAGCCCTGACACCGTATGCGCCGCACACACACAGATACACACACATTCATAACCGCCACATTTGAGCCCTGGGTCGGCCCAGGGTCAACCTGATATGTCACAGGCAGGCGTATCATTGCAGGCTGCTCTGCAGAGCAGGACTGCTGCTGCTGTAGCACACTGCCTTGTTTTTCTGCACGCTCTCACTCAGCCACTCAGACTTTCTTCTTTCATCTTCAGCGACTGAAAGACAAACAGAAGTCTGGCAACACCTGCGTTTCCACTCCGAAAGCAAGATTCAGCACATCAAAGCCCAAAGAGCGCTCCGCCGCTTTCTTAATTCATTAAACACTCCCTTTAATCACTCTGAAACACGCGGCTGCATCACTTCTTTCAGCTGCAGCCAGTTTTCCAAAGACGCCTGAGCATTTTTCATAAGAGATCAGCTGTTTGCTCTAAAATATAAACACCTGGTGGGAAAAAAGCTTACCGTAAATGAAAAGTTTTTAGCTATTTTACGGAAATTAAAGGCCTGCTTTTCTATCTTTTAGTAGCAATGAGGCAACATACAGTCTATGGGCTCCATAACTTCACCTATTCTACCTTTAAGCTGTACTGGGAATGAGTTTATGTGGGCCAGATAAAGCCATACTGAGCTGTCTTAATGTGTTTGATGTTTTTTACTTGTAGTGTTCTCTGTTGTAATCTGGGCTCCACAAGAACACATGGAAGATGTTTTTCTGTCTGCAATACATGAAGGAGCTGAGAAAATCGGTTTCCTTCTGTTTGTGCTCTCTCCTGGACAGAGATCTCAAAGGTTGATCCTTGGATCTCCATGGTATCAAAATGAAAATTTGAAATACAGAAGAAAAGTCCCACACATTTATTGTAGAAATATTATAATATATCTGCATAATTCTCTTTCTAGCTTGTATGTAATTAAATTCAGGAAAAAAAGCAGTACAATTTTGATCTATAATCAAAACTGTACATAACCTGAATTGTTATCAGTAATCAATTTGACATTTATGCGTAGACAGTTTATGTGGGAAAATGCTGATAAGATGAATTTTCACAGGCTAGAACAGAGAGAAGTGCTAACTGCTGTCAGGGAAATGTCAGGACTATTTGTGAAGCAAAGATTTTGTCTCCAGATTCATTCTTCCTTATTTGCTCTAGAGCAGACAAGGGGTCATGGCACTGTTTATTTTTAACATAAATAATCTGCTAATGAATAATGTGAGCTCTACACATGAGTTTGGACTCAGCTCATCAGTCTCAGGCCATTGCAGGCTGCCAGCAGTGTCAATACGGCAGCAGCAGCGTGGGATGTTAGTGAGTTTGTCATTGAATCCATCAGACATCTGAGCTGCTCTCTCCTACTCAACCATGTGGGAGGCACAGGCCAGTTAGAAATGACACTCTGCTTATTTCTCTGCCTCAGATGGATACTTCCATCACTGTACTTGGTCACTTTTTTCAGCTTTAAAAGAGGTCCATGTTCTCTCAGTCAGTGCTGATGTGAGTAAACAGCATCCTGGTGAATCTGCTGCACTCAGTGGTTCGTGCTGTAAAACAGTCACAGGATCAAAATGTAAAGAGTATTTGTGTTATCTTTTAAAATGACATATCATTTTATTTCCTTTTTTAACAGGATATATTTTTGTCTAAGTTACAATTTTCCTGTCCAAGTGTGACACAGAAAGCTGGATAGCACATTTTTTTATTTCACAGCTTGTAAGAGCCATATGTTTGAAATCAGCAATTAGTGATACAGCAGGAGCACACGGCTTTGGCACTTGGGTGGTGGGTGTGTCGAGGTGGGCGTGACTGTCACTAAGGTATGAATGGGAGCCATACTGGCGCGCTGGCTTTGTATGTATGAGGAAGCAGGTGCGCCGGTGGTGGTCATAATTTCTGTTGATCGTGCTGTAATGTTGCTTTATTGTTGGCACCATTGTATGGTTTAGCCTGGTCAGTATGTGTCAGTCCTGTAAAGTCTGAAGTATGGCAGTTTAAAGTGGAATATATTGATGATTGCAACAACAAGAAGCGGCCTGGACTATAATGAAGCACGCGTCTGACAGTAACATATTCACCGGTTTAACCCAGTGTGGCCCTCTACATTACAGTTAGTTCTGCCACATGTTTACAGCTGGACTATTGTAAGTCCCTCTCCTTCTGCAGGTCAAAAATTCAGAAAAGAGCCTTTAACTTCTCCACAAAGGTGCAGTGACAGTTCTGATGAGAATTAAAGATGTATTTCTCAAATTCAAACAACTTTTCGTCGACTCTCCAGGAAAGTAGGACTAAAAGAAAAAAGCTGGTGTAGAATTTCTGGACACGAGCTGGACAGGCACAAGTACTTATTAATATTGATGTGAACATAACATTTGAAAATCATATTTCTTGTTGTTGTTACTTTGTAATTGCATTTTTTCCCCCTGATATGTCCATTCTGATCTTTGATTTCTACTAAATAATAGTGGTTATCTGAGTCAATAAAAACATCAGTGCAGAAAATGATACGTTCAGGCAGCAGAGTTGACTTAAACGACAGCTGGTTCTGATGATAGCCTTTATTAAAAAGCTGAATATAAACAAGACAACAAGACAGAAAGGTAGTAAATATGGCATCAGAAATACAGAGGGTTCAACCTTGAAAATTGTTTGAAATAATTCATGTTTCAAACCGGATGGATTGTTTTTGTAAACTTACTCAGATTGGAATGAGATTATCTGAAAACAACACATTAGCTTTGACATTAACTTTCTAGTGTACCATTTACGCTAGAAACCATGAAGAATTGTGAATAATGATGTCTGTTTTTGAATTCCGATCTGCCTGTGATTGTAGTTTATCAATGGCAGCAGAGGAAGTGAACGGAGCCACAGTTTCAAATATTGATGAAATAAAGTCGGATGAGAGGAATGTTTAAGACGTTTTCTTGCTGGCAAATATGTTCTGGCCCCACAGAGATCAGCATAAGTTCATTGATCTTCATAGCGTAGCTTCTTTCTTGATTGAGCTAGTACCTTACATGTCACAACCAAACGTTAATGACTGGGTTAAAATCAGATCCAATCATTTCAAACTTAAAGAAAGTCCACGTCTCCATTGTTTCTCTGTACGAAGCAAAGTGTAGACAGGCCAGGAAAGATGATGCACCTGAATTTATTTCTTATCTCTGGCATAGGAGGAGTTTTATTGTATTGTTTATCATTTATTGTCAACAATTTCTTATCATTAGAATTCCAATTTATTTCTGTTTAAAACCTGCCAAAACTATCTGTATTGACAGGATTGTTACGTTTACTACTTTCTCCATTGGATGATTGTTCAGCATCAATATATATATATATATATATATATATATATATATATATATATATATATATANGCAGTCCTAGGCACAGCCAAGATACTGCGCAGAACCCTCAAGCTCCCAGGCCTCTGGTAGAGGACCCGAGCTCAGAGGAAGAAACCACCCGCGGTGGGTGAGAAGGGAATTAAAATTTATATATATATATATATGTGTGTGTGTGTGTGTGTGTGATTAAGTGCAGTTACTCTGTGCAGTTTAGTGATGTAAATCATCCTCCTTGTTCTAAAGAAGCATATTACATATCGGTATGTTTTTCAAAAGCAGTATTTGTTTGTGGGGTCATGATCGCTGTTTCATGTTGTCATAGCCATACATTTACCTAAAAAAAAGTTCTTATTGTTATCACAATACTACCAAACAATGTGATAAAACTTTAGATCACCCCTACTGTGGCAGTAACTTTGTTAATTACCAGATTCGTACACGTATGATCTTCTTCTAAAGTCCTCAGACAGCCTGATGGTCTATCTTTCATGGTCAGTTCAACAGTCAGGAAATTTCCAAATTAAGTGTCTGAGTTCTAAACAGGTCATATCTGGCTTGACAAACCAGCCCTCACCCATTACTCCGCAAACATCTGCTGAGCTCATTATAGAAGCTACTTCTCAGAGTAAAGCTGGTAAAACATTAAAGGGTTAACTTTAACATTAACCCCTTAATGGGTTAACATTGTGATGACTTCCTGAATTTTCAGAAAGAGCAGGACTTTTTTAAGGGACAGAGGCCACATTTTAAAAGGCATACAATTATGAAGTAAAATTTATTTTCAATTATATTTGAAATATACAGCATTCTTTATAAACTGAAGATAACCCAATGATTTGATTGTGTTACGAAGTCATTCATAACACAATCATGTTATGAATCGTGCGGTATTATGTGCAGAGAAAACACATAATATCACGCCTTTAAACCAACAGCAGAAAAACAGTCCAACTTAAAAAATAAATGCGGAAATTTGCGTTTTCTTTCCAAACTGGATTGTTGGTATTAACGAGGCGATGCTGCTTCCACCAACTGCATTCGTACATAGATCGATTCTACAATGAAGTGACTCCAGAAGGCCACTGACAGGTCCAAGCTTCCCCTCGCAGGAGCAGCAGGTGAATTTAACAAAGTCAGCTTCCTGACTCTGAAAAGCAGAACAGAGGCAGTGGGAGATCTGGGAGATGTGTACGTGTAAACAGGCTGCGAACCTGTGAAGGTGATATCTGACAGAGAGAGTGTCATAACACTCTGTGGATGCAGAAAATTATTCTGGAGCTCTGTGGACTGCTGCTGCTGGGCATCAGTTAAAAGCAGGCCTGTGTACAGGTTTGAGGTCTAAGCACTTTGAAAATGTGCTAAATGGCTCAAGGCTACTGGACATCGGAGGATGTTTGATTTGTCTCTGTGAGGATATTGACCACCAGGCTTAGTTCAGAGCAGCACCACAGAGATACTTTTATCTTTCTTCCAAACTCTCACTTCCATGAACTCATCCATCATTGAACTAAAAAACAGGAAAAAAACATTTATGTATAAAGTAAATTCAATACCTTTAAAGTTTTACTTTTTAAACCTTTCTTGATCTTGAAAATATATGGCATAACGTAAACAATATGAAACATAAATCAATGAAAGAAGCAGAGGTTTCACTTTGTGACTCTGGATTGTATTATTTTCTGTGTATAAAGGACTGTAAAGTGCTGTGGCTTATTATTTTTATATGAGGTGCTCGAATGCCGTGGTAAACTTCAATTTTGTCTTTTCACACCTATAAGGCATTGACTTAGACACTCCAGCAACTTTGCCAGCTACTTTCAGCCAAACAAAGTTTCTTATATATATGTGTTTGTAGCTCCTTATCATTGCAAAATATACTTTTCTTCAAACTGTAACCAAGTTAGGGTTATAGGGGGGTAACAAGTCCACAATAAGAACCCAAACAGCCCTCTTCTCAGCAGCACTCACCAGCCTCAGTTTAGGGAAATCCAAGTCATTCTGAGGCCAGAAAGATTGTGTCTCTGGGCTCAAGGGAGGCACCCACCAGATTCACTTCAACTGACTCCCTTCAATGCAGAGGAGCAGAAGGGGTCCACCCTATGGAAGACACTCATTTAGACGGGCTCAAGAACTCTGCTTTCAACTTAGCAATGCCTCCATTTTTTCAGACAAAGCTCTGGTCCATTCACCCAATCCATCCAACCATCACCTCTCCACAGAATCACCACCTTAATGTGGTGAAGAGGTTAAAGTACCCCCATGATGCTGGGGCCAATGTTGTTTGGAGCATTGTCCCCAGCAATGTTTGGAGCCCCAGCATCAGGATCGCCAATGGCAAATTGGCCTCAAGAGAAAAGGTCAGAAAATGACCGGCTTTGGTAAATGGTGGACCAGATGAAACCTCAAACCCTGCCCAGGCACTCCGCTCAAGTGGTCGAGACACCCCTCCCTGACCCCACTAGGGACAAGGCTGTAAGAAAATGGATGGATGTACACAATCTATGTCCCACTAAAAAGTTAATTTTCTCTGGGATTGATTGTATTTGGCTCCAACCATTTTCCCCATCAGCTCTGAGCACAGCATGATGCTGCAACCACTATCTTTTATATTGCAGTCGTTTTTTTCCAAAGTGATTTTAGTGCTGTTAGAGCGCTGTGATAGTCAACTTGTTAACAGATTGCCCTACCTGAGTGGAGGATCTCTACTGCTCCTCCAGAGTTACTCTGAGACTCTTTGCTGTTAGTCTGATTAATTCTCTCCTTCTCCAACATGTCAGTTCCATATTTTAGTAGATTTGCATTTGTCCCTTCACAGAACAGATGGATTTTTACCGTAATTACACTACTCACTGGGTAAACTGAGTTCAGGTTGTTTCAACACATGTACAAGGCGCTTTATACACATTTAATAACATTTGAGCGGAAAAAAAATGGAAGACATCTTTACATAAAGATATATTTTATGCCTAGGAGAAAGGTTAAGCATTCAGTTACATTTCCTAGAAAGCAAACGTTAGCAAATGTAGTTTCCACTTAAAATGGCATAACCATTATTGTGTGTGTTTCTCATAGCAATGAGACTGGAGATCCTTTACAGGTTATCATTTAGGGCCTTGGGGATTGTGAGAAAACATGGCAAAGAAAGTAATGGAGTCTTTTTTCACATTCATCTCATAAGCTCTGGGCTGACGGCAGTCTTAGCACTAAGTCTTCAGTCACACTTGTTGCTAAAGGAACAGTGGTGGGTATAAGGAGAAAATGGATACTGATTATAATCCAAACATGGCTAAAGATGTCAGAAACAGCAGGAGGAACATTATCATGTAGATGTGACATGATAAGCCTAACAATAGTGAGTTGGGACTTTAGTATCTCATCAGGAGGCCAAAGAGGCCCAGTTTGTAGTTCTTATTATTATTATCTTCATACAAACACAACCGGAAATACTTTGGTTCATTGTGTGACTTTTGAGATCAACTTTTTTCAGAACTTTCTTCACTCAAGTAAAATCTGAAGCATAATTTGCATTCATTATACAATACATATTATTTATGCTTGAATGTTATGTTTTAGGTAAATACATTTTTAAAACAACAAGACAACAATTTTCATGCTGTATTCAGGGCTCATAGTCAGCCATGAATCAGGTGAGACCTGAACGGCTTTGCTATAAAATGAGTTTAGACGTCTACAGACCCTAAAAGTGAATTGTGTGAAATCTTTGGAATTCTCTGACTTGTCTGCTGGTGTCATTGTCATTTTAAAACTCCAATATCAATAAAAAAAAAATTAAAAAAAAGGGGGGGGGGCTTCTTACACAATTCCCCCTTTGTACTGACTTTAATAACACAGAGGTCAAGGCTTTGGTCACAAGGCTCTGTGCTGGGAATCAGATACAATTTAAAGACCAATTTCAACTAAATAGGCAATCCCTGCACACAAAACTCACTTGAACATGGATTTTTTTAAAATGAACATATAACAAAGCGGTGGGTGATTTTAGGTACAAAGACATTGGGCACACGCCATAAAAGCCAATTTTTTTAAAGCCTGGTCTATACAGTTGCCAGCTTCAGAGTCTTACAACACCTGCAATAAAAATGGCATTTAAAACTACAAAATAAAATATGAAATAGAAAAATATGTTGATCAATATGGTCTGCTTTTGAACAGAGTTACTGTGGGAGATTTTTGACCCCAGTGATTCAGAGAAACTATCCTTTCTGACACACAGATCATTAAATCACATCTCAGCAACAATTAGCTGGTATAGAACAAGAACAGTTTGATTTGTAATTACTACGTATGAGCAAAAACTGATTTTACAACCATTATATCACTTTATAAGCATTTTGGTCATATGCAAATCAATGGGATTGCAAATCAATCCCATTGATTTGCTCCCATGCTTTAACTTCATAGCTGATGTATCAACATTTTGATTCATTTTTTCTGAGTTTCTATGAGTAAAGCACCAACACAGCATGATGCTGCCACCACCGTATTTCTCAGAATTGTTCTCAAGCTTCACATTCCTTCTGCTTCTAAATGTAACAACAGTTAAAATGGCAAAAAAAAAAAAAAAAAAAAACTTTTAGTTTCATCAGACAACAGAACATGTATTATGTAAAATCAACTTTCTTTAGCTTTACTTCATGTTATAATATAATTCCCTCAACGAAAACATACCTGGAGTGTTACTTTGATTTTTTTGTGCATGTTTGAGAAATAATTTTATCTCCCTGGCAACCATTCAGCTGTGTACCTAGCCCCGCCTTCGAGATGAAGCTCCTTCTCTGAGCTGCAGCTTCCAAGATTCCGAGTTTCAGCTTCACAGAGCAGCCCTCCACCACAGCTCCCCACTCAGCTCCTTCAGACTAGCCAGCAGCAATTAGCAAACACCTGCTGGAACTGCTGAGCTCATTATAGGAGCTACTTCTCAGAGAAACGGTGGTAAAAACATTAAAGGATTAATAGAGGAGCCATGTTGTGATGACTTCCTGTTTTATGCCGTCTAGAGAAGGTGGAGTTTCAGAAACAGCAGGAGTTTTTAAAGAGACAGAGGCCCAATTTCAAGGTGTTATATCACAAAGTAATTACCTGATTGTACTTGATTATACAGTTACTAGATTGTTCTATAAAATGGCACTATTTGCCTGGAAAAACCATAATACTGCCCCTTTAATGACTGTCCCTGAGTGCATTTGAAGGCAGTGACACGGCTTTAGGAATACTAGCCTCTTCCTGTCTGAGCGGCCTTTCAGGACCTGTCAGGAAAGGAGGTTGATAGTCATATTTTGGGCTAAAACATGTTCACTTCTGGAACAAAGAACCCATTTTCCTCCTGTATGGCATGTTGAATGGACATTCCCATCTCGTTTAATTCTCTGTATCACTGTTTGAATTGTGAAGGTCCACAATTCTCTTATTGTCATTTATGCATTTTAGAATTTTACAAAATACCAGACAAGCAAGCAGCATGTTCTAGGTATTGCTTTGAAATCCACCCTCAGTTTTGGTTCTAATGAACTCAACTACTGTTCTGACTGGTTACTAAACAATCAGAACCCACGTAGATTTAGGGTTTTCCAAACTATTCAAAGTTGTTATTCTGGTATTTAGGAAACAGAAATGATTTTTGGCAATCATAATTGATGTAAAACACAAAACACTTAGTGTGATTTATTGTCAAACGCTGAGAAAATGAATGTTTCTTTTTATGCACTGGGGTGTAAATGAACCAGCTAATAACAAGTCTCCTCCAGACTCGACTCTGTGTTCAGGAAGTTATTCAACCATTTGAAGCAGAAACAGATTTAAGGTTTTATAGCTCTAAAGGCTTTAGTATAGCACAAATGTCCTAAGGCAACCCCCTAGGTTTTTGTATTTTTGGGCTTCTCAAGTTAAATGAACGCTAACATCAGGGAAATCTCCTGAGCAGCTTTCATTAGACTTGATGGTACGATTGTTTATAAAAGTGTCAATAATAATCCAGTATCATGTCTGACATTTTCAGAGTCAAGCTCATCACTATCACCTGTTTTATGCCTTCTAGATAAGTTACAACATATGAATATTCTCATCACAGAGAACGTGTGTTGTGGCATTTGCACTAGCATGGAGACTTGTGCACCTTAAATATAAGCACTTTGCACTTTCAAATATAAACTAAGTAATCAGTAATAAACTCCTTGGGCTGCATGTGGTTTTCGACTTCTAAATGCTGAAATCAAACTAATTGCTCAGTGGGAACCCAAGAACCACCATAAACTAAAAGTTGTGTGTGTCTTGGTTTTTCACTGAAATATAAAAGGTGCCAACAATTTTCCACTCACAATGTTCTATTAGCTCTATTCTTATAATGAGAAACATGGCGGACGTAGTAGGTGTTAAAAAGCAGTGTGGATCAGAAGTTTACATACACTCATCAGCATAAATTCAGATTTCCTACAGGGCTTTTAATGATTGACTGGAATCTTCCTTTCAGGGTGAGGTAATAATGCATAATATAGCTTTAGGCTTCTCAAAAACAAGAACTGAGGGAATAGGTCAACAAAAGTTTTTAATATTATAAATATGTTGGACCACCGATATTCACAGGGGTTAGACAAAACAAACATCCATAAATCGCTGAAATCTGCAAATACTTGAGACTGTTTAAAAATGCCCGTGTGCCTAATTTATTAGTTTAAATAGCAAACATACTTTAACATGCATTAATTCACACAGTGGAAACCAGTTAATATGCATGGTATTCCTTATTTCTGCTTTTGGAGACCATGTAAGACATGTTATTGCTGACATAGTTGTCGTTTGGCTAGGCTATGCTTTTTCTGCAGTGGCTGTTCACGTTCCGATGGGCTTCAGAGCTTAGCTTCCTTCACAACCTGGCTCAATACATCACAAATGTCAACAATTGGGTAAAACTGAAAACTTCAACAGAGTCTACGCCGGGTTTCTCAACAGCTGAAAACCCAGAACGCAGTAAAGGAGCTGGATTTTACCAGGCTAGGTTTTATGCAGAGTTCATGCATTTTAAATAAGGTTGAATTCAGTTCCATTTCAGAAGACTACCTAGCCTTCTTTACCCATTTTCATGTGTTTGCAGCCAGTTATTGTTTGTAAAATTTATTGAAACTTTGTCTTGCAACATTTGTCATCACTGGAAAAAAAATCCCAACTAGCTTAAGCACATCATTAAAAAAATAAAATGAGTTTTACTGAATTTCTAATTATATAAATTTCTGACTGGTGCTTTTTATACCTCAGAAACCTTCCAACCTTTTGTCGTGCTGCCTTAGGGCAGTATTGTCATTTTATCAAAACTGGCATAATAAGAACTTTTTATTTATTTATTTATTTATTTATTTATTTATTTATTTATTTATTTATTTATTTATTTATTTATTTATCTATTTATTTAAAAAAGGAAGAAGAATCCTCAGGGTTTGGTCAGCGAACATATGTGCTTTTTATGCAGGCTTTAATTAGAGCTTGCCCGAGTCATAAGGTCGGAGTGCATTCAGGCAGGAATGAGGCGGTTCAGCATTACGCTCAAGGACACGCTAACCAAAACATGACCTGCTGTGACCAGACACACAACATCAGAACTCTGAAGCTGTCGCTTTGGGTTGTGGAACATCTCCACTGCCATCACAGGTCAGGGCTCAGCCCTCAGTGAACTGTGTGTGTGTGTATGTGTGTGTGTTTGTGTGTGTGTGTGTGTGTGTGTGTGTGTGTGTGTGTGTGTGTGTGTGTGTGTGCGCCAGTAAGGCAAATTAAGAATGGACACACACAAGACTTTTAAAAAAAAAATAGTGAATATTCATTCTGAACATATTGCTAAAGCTGGAATCCTATTAGAATAAATGAATAAAAAGTTAATGCTGTTCAGGACAGAAAGAACAAGCACCAAAATCACAAAATAACATTTGTATTTTATGTCAAAATGAATGCCATCATCTGCTTCTGTAGTCAACATTAAATGTTATGGCTCTGCAATGCAGCGTTGTCAGCGTGTTAAAGAGGAAAACATCTTGACCTTGAAGAAAAATCACTTCACATTAAACACGTTCCAACGGCGCGAAATGATTGCAAATGGAATTCTTAGCAAACTCCCTTCTTTTAATGAATCTATGATCCGGTTTTATAGCCTGATGTTTTCCAGCCTAATTGACCCATCATTTAGGCTTTTTCCCTTGTGATGAAGTTTTAAATGAAGGCAGGAGAAGGGGTCCATCTGTTGTGCATCCGCGTCGGCTGATGCTTCGCAGCGTAACGTGGATTAATACTGCACACAAGCCTGTTCAGCTCCTGGTTTTCTGTTGTCTGAGGGTCTGTGGAAGCTGTCGTCGATCCGCAATCGCCCTTTGATACAAAACTGAGATTAGGTGGGCAGGACGGAGACAGCTGAAAGACTGCAGTATGAGAAAAGGAGGCGTGAGCTGTCAGCTGTGGGTTCAGTGTTAGTCATGTTGGGTAGACATGAATCTGTTTACAGTCACAGTGTGAAGAGACTTCTGGGCCGAGAAAATCCTTCATAAAATCATTCCTGGGTTCATTTCTGTAACCAGCAGTAACCAGCAGAGGCATGGCACTTCCTGGGCAGGTCAGCACAAAAAACTTAATCTTTATTGCAATAGTTCTGCTAAGTAACAGTGTTTTATTAGCCTATCCAATGCCTTCCTACACAATGCAGTCCCAAATGTCCATGAATTCATTTGTGTGTAAGATGTTCCACTTCGGCAGGATGTTGCCTGCAAGACCAACAGGAACACTTTCCATTCAAAACAGGGAGGAAACGGAACATTTAGCACTGATTGCATCACAGAGATATTAGGAAAACATAGAGAGAACTATGGTGATACACCAAAATTTCATAGGATGGCAGGATTGTCTTGATTTTATTCCGGTGACCTTTGTGCCAAGTTTATCAGGCCTATGAGCTTGGGTTGGATTTTTTAGGTCAGATTTAAACTCTACTCTGGATTTGTTGAGAAATGTTGGAATTTCCCTCCTGTACTTGAAAGCTCTTTGACCTGACCTGAGACGAGGAGTCAAAAACAGATTCATGGACACAGATTTTGTCTAAGGCAAAACAGAGAGGAATACCTGAACTGAACACTGAAACAGAAAAACAAAAAGGCAGGAAATACACTCTGTCACATTTGGTTGGCACAAACCAATGTTATGTCTTTGGGTTTGCTTTTCAGAAAAAACACTGGGCTTAGTTTGAAATGAACAGAATCTAACTTGTAGAGGTTTAAAGCAAAGAGTCAAATTTTTTCTATTGTTTTGAATTGATGAAGACGAAAACACTTTTAAGAGGAGATGAATTCAGGAAGCTGGACAATAAAAGTGTGTTTCAGCTTCCTTTAACTTACAGAGAGTTCATTTAAATTACTTTTTCAGCTTTTCCTCACCTCTATATGTGCATTTTTAAATAGCCCACAGGACTGTTAGCAAAAATTACTCATCCAGGGCATCCACCCACAGAGCACTAAGTGAGAAGATTTTATGAAATTATTATTCTCCCCCTTTTTTGATTGCGTAATTTAAGCAGCGTTTCTCCACCAGAACCGACCCATGGTTCTGGTGGTTCATCGCTTTTAATTGCCTTTTTTCAATGCTCCTTCAGTTATTGTCGATTTCACTTTAATTGTGATATACTAACTTACAGATAACTGCCCCCCGAGTGGAGGGGAAAGGTGCAAAAATTATACAAGATTGCAGCTGAAAGTCGAAGTGGCACGCTCTCCGTTTTTTGAGAGACAGTGCCATCAATAAAATTAGCAGTGACACAGGCACAGGGACAGCTAAGTCAGTTTGGTGAGAAGATTATGGGGAACAAAAGTTACCGGGAGATTGGCAGTCAGTGGGGGGAACTAGGTCGCCTCCATTACAGAGACTTGAATTATGTTTAACATTATCATTTAGGAGCTTAAATAGAGAAAAATGGCTGGAAGGAAATGAAAGAAGTAAAAGATGGATGAAAAGGAAAAGAGGGAGAGGAATAGGTTTTCTACAAATATTTACAATGTCGCCGGCCACGTTAAATGACATGGTAAAGATGTGTAAAACTAATTAAAATAAGTTCATCTATTTTGTGAGTGTGATTATGGTGCTGCATAATCACAAAATAATTACCAGTGTTACTATAGTTAGAGATTCCCCATAAAAAAAACTAGTATTTTATAGATTTTTTAGATTAATGCATGTCATTAATCTAAAAACTTTATTATTACATTGCAGACTCTAATCACAGAAATTATTTTGACCTAAAAGTCTCTACTAGCCTTACTTACTTCACAGCAGCGTATTGTGCAGCCTTGTACTGTGGTCAACAACAAAGTCGCAAATGTGAGTGAAAAAAAAGAGCGAGGAGAATCAGGCTGGTGAGATCAGCAGCAAATTTTACTTTAAAAACGTGGTAAGAGCAGGTGCTGCGTGCGAACGACCCGAGTTCGAACCACATCCTCACTTCCTTTCCCCCTTCTCTCTGCTCCCTTCCTTTCAAATTTAGTGGCCAAAAAAATTCTTAAAAAACCCACAATGTTTGGATGAAACCAAGCTAGTATGTAGCCTATTTATTGCAACTGTGAATTATTCTTCCACTGAAGCACAACTTGCTTATAGTTAACATTTCTAAATTAAGTGTCAAACAAAATTATTTCTTTTAAACCTTCCTGAATACAAAAATCTGGAAAACGTACAAGTTCAGTTTGAGACAATAAAACATTACGTATTTGAAAACATGGTTAAGAAACATGGAAGAGCGCATCCTCCTGCTGAAGCTGGCCCACAGGAGGGTGAACATCAGGAAGGCGTCCTGCCCTGTGGAAGGGTGTGAGTACAGCTCCTGGAGGCTGGACAAACACCTCCAGCATGGCCGCCGGGAGATGCAGAAGAGAGAACGGATCGCTGCGTAACACCTTCCAGACCATTCATTAGGACGAGACCATCAAAGAGCTGAGGTTGTTGAGGGGGACGCAGCCCCATCCTCCCATGGCCTCCTCCTTACACCTGGGGAGTGACATAGAGAAGGGAGAGGACCTGGTTTCACCCAGGAGCCCCCCACACACCGACTGCAGAAGCTGCCGCAAGCTGGGGAGGGAGATGCAGCAGGAGAGGCAGGAGCTCCACAAGCTTAGGACCAGCTACAAATTCCTCCACACGCCAGCCTGGGTCCAGCCAGCCTTCGCCCTCTGCCTCCGCAACTCCCTCTACTCGTGGGCCTCTGGCGCCCTCTCTCCAGGCCACACCATAAGCCGAGAGCCAGAATCCCCAGACCCAGTCCTTGGCTGTGGTGGAAGATGAGTCTGTCATGGGGAATGTGCTGAACAGACCTCTCCTCCTCCCAAAAGCCATTGGTATATGATTTTTTTTTCCAGACCTAATTTTAATGCTCATGCATGCTTGAAAGGAAAAGATTACTTGACAAATATGTTGTGATATTTCTTTACAGAGGATGTTCTGGGAAGGTGCATGCCCCACGCAAAACCAGAGGGACCAGGCTTACTCCAGGATGTTCAGGGTGTGGGCCTGTCGTCATGTCATCCAGGAACAGCCAGCAGGATGACATGGTGAAAATCCAGGGGTGAGCAGCTCTCTTCTATTCATAACAGAACTGCACGGCCACTAAACTATAGATGTTGAATTGTTTTCACCTCTCTTTCAGCTGGATGGCACATCCACTAGTTCCTCACATAAATTAAGGGACTCTCCATCCAAGGAGAGCAGGCTGTCTAATGCCCAGAGGGTCGTTAGATAGCCTGTCTAACGTAAGACCGTCCGTCCATGTATCGTGCAGTTTCAGAAGCAGGTGGTCATCCTCCTGATTAAGGTGAAGTCTGCCAAGGAGCTGCGCACCGTGTCACCGGCAGATCTGGACCGGTGCCAACAGCTCTCCAGATCCCCAAACTTCTGGATAAGATTTTACCATCTTCCTCCACAAGTTGAATGTTTACAGAAAGGCTGTAACATCCAACATTGTTTCCTTTTGAAGGATGACCGGCAGGACCTGGAGTTCTCGGGGCCAAGAATCTTCTGAAGTACCTCTAGATTGCCTGGGGGGGGGAGGCCCATCTTCACAGACATCCACTCGGCTGTTGCAATGCATGTGAGCTTTGCTTCTCAGTTGACTCTTCCTGCTGTCCCCCATTTAGAAAAACAAAGATTAATAATGTTCTCCTTCTTTATCCATTCAGGCCCAGAACTTCGGTCAGCCCAAGGTCCAGGCTGGACTGTCTGCCATCATATGTCATGATAGCAGTGTGAAGCTTTAATGGGTAGCTCTTCTCTTGGAGTTTATTCTTTCCATGTTTTCTTGTGTTCCTTCAGAGTCCCTCTTTTTCTAATTTGTACAGAGTTTATTCTGTTCTGTTTTTGTAAATAACTGAATTTCAGATTTACTTGTTTGCTGTTTTTGTCTTTTTTATGTTATTAAACTGTTTGACAATAACTGTTTTCAGCTTCCTTTGTTGAAGTTTAGAAATTAGTTGCAGGGAAAAAATATGGTTGAATGTCACTAAACAACAAAAAAGCAAAGACAAATTTGGCAGCAGTGTAAGTGTACAACAGCATCAAAATGACCCCAAAAGCCATCTCTAGTAAATATAATTAGCCCTGTGAATAGTAGTGAAATTGTTCCCAAAAAGGGAACTGAGCGGAAACATACTGGACATCCATCCTCAACAGTATGTATCTCATCATAAATTAACTTGCAGCATTGCTTCAACAAAGTTTCCTTGTGGATGGAAAATATTAGGTTCTGAAAGCACAATGACATTCAGCCATGTTTGCTGCAGCTCCAGGAAAAACAAGAAGTGTTTCACTGACGCGACACTGGTTCTTCAAAATAAAAGCCTTTAACTTTACAAGTTACTTAAAATGCCATCAAACCTGACAATATCCATTAAAATATTAAAAGAAAATGTCAACGCAAAACTCATAATATACCATTAAAATGCTCACAATTACAAATAAAAAGCCCCGAAAAGAATGATTAGACTTATTATTTCTAAAAACTTCCTGCTCCATGGGTTTTCAGAACAGAATAATAAAGTACAAAAAGAACAAAGTGGGAGTTTTAGAGAAACACAATCAGCAATAATAATAGATACTCATAAGAATATAAATTATAGTTTCTCACCTTCCCTCGAGCTGCTTCAGTCTCCAGACCTCATCTAAGTGCTTTATGTCAGAGCAAAAGAAAACCCCTGACATTGCTTCCTTTCCAGAATTTGACCTCACATCATTGGGAATGCTGCTTTTGCTCAGTCTCTTTCTTGCTGTTGAATCGACATTGACCTTCCCACTGTTTCATGCTGTCTCCAAAATAGTAAATGATCTCTCTGAGGTACAATTAAGCTTCAAACTCTTATAGATTTTTTGTAACTCTTTCTGGAGTGCTACATTTCCTAAGAATGTGTTGCAGTGAGTACGAACACCAGGTGAGGTTAATGAAATTTAACTCATCTTTCTAAAATGTGATTAAGTTTATTCCTGTTTACAATTGTTATTTTTTTCATTGTACAACCATGCTCCAAAAGATGCTCACAACTTGGAAAATTGCACAGTTGCCTGTAAAATTATCCACAATTTTACTGATTGTAGTGAATTGAGCCTGACGGTATGTAATTAGATTAAATTATGACTGTGAGTGACAAAAGCGAGTGAGGTGGATTAGCAGTGGTAACCACCACCTGATGGACATGTTGGTGTGGAATAACATCTACATGAGACTGTCATACATCGACAGTAGCTGATTTTTCATTTTGAAGTTCTGATAACGACGTAAAAATACATTTTTGCAATTGCGGTATTTCCAAATTAAAATTTTCCAATAGAGAAATTTTCCAAGTTTTCTATTGGAAAAATAGAAAATTTATATTTTTCCAATCATATACTCATATAAGATTGAGTATATGATCATATATGAGTATACTCACATATACTGATATGTGAGCATATGATTTTAATACTCACATATTAAAATCATATGTGATTTTAATACACATATGAGAATTAACTGTCGTGGAAAAAAAAGTATTTCCAAGCACTGTTCAGGTAAAATCACTTAATCAGGTCACCCATGAAGCGCTGGCGCTGTAGAACGTGTCAACTGCATTTTAAAGACCAAACTAGCTAAATGCTGTGAGGAAGCAGGTCTGTCATGGGTTAAAGCCCTACCAATTGTTTTGACTTATATGAGGATGCGAAGAAGAGCCAGGATTAACCTCAGTCCATTTGAAATCCTGTTTGGCCGGCCTCCTAACTCAGGTTTAGGGCCTCAGAGAAAGGTCCTTCCTTCCACTTCTATCTGTGATGATGAATGTTGCCTTACTGTCAAAACCTGTCAAATTTGATTTCTCAAGTTTTTCAGACGGTGAAAGACGCATTGCCACGTCCTGCCGAGACTCTGACCCTAACCCTTAAAAATCATTGCAGTAACAGATGTAAACATACATGATATCTGAGCTATCAGACAAATTATTGGCGTTTTATTCGGGCTTTTTGGAGAGGCTGCATATGTGGCATTTTGGGGAAAATTCTTTGGTTTTTGCAGAAGAGCTATTGATTCAACACATTTGACTGACAACTTTTGATGAACTGTACGATGCTGTGAAACTTAAAGGAGGCCAATCCCTGCAAAGAAGCACTATGCTGCTGTGTACAAACTGACATGATGCAAAAAAATAGTTTCCACTTAAGTTCTGCAAAACATGCAAATTTTGATATAGCTGAAAAACCACCTCATCCTAGAGCAAACACTTTTTTGTTGAAAAACAGGAGATTTTTCAAAAGTTGCCATCTTTCTATTAAGCAAATTTATTTTAGTAATTTCAATTTGCCAATTTTATAGTCAATGGAAATGCAGCTATAGTCTGAAGTCAGAGGCTTCTTCACAATAAACATCCCTGCCCACAGCTTCATCATCCATGACTCTGTAAGCATACTTGGATGAGATGAGATATAATATTCAATTTTCCTTTGGGATAAATGATAAATAAATAAATAAATAAATAAATAAATAAATAAATAAATAAATAAATAAATAAATCTCTTCATTAAATTAAATCAGAGAGCTGTATTTGAATGGTTTAGCTTTGCAGGACTTTTATATACCTTTCAGAATCAAACTCTCAACAGCCTCCCTGATAACAGTTTATCTTGTTTATGCTCGTCAGGTAGAAAGCAACAGAAAAACAGTCACACCCAGCATGTCATTTAGTGATTTGGAGAGTTTACTGGTCCTTAATGTGTTTTTCAGGAACAATAAAGGCTCAGCGGATCAAAGAAGTGGCTGTGACAAGGACAAGTGCTTTAAAAGGTGGAGGGTAGAGTAAATGCTCGTAACAGTCATTTAGGGCACTTGGAGTTAAGGAGTGATGATGATCTGACAGCCTCTAGCTGTTTGGAGAAAACGAGACGTGAGCAGTGGCCTCAAACATCAGCCAGACGGTTTTGTAGCGAGATTCCTGCTCAGTCCGAGATTTAACGGCTCTTCGCGAGGTATCTGAAGCATTAGCTTTAGTCCCGGTTGGAACGCCTTGCATCATGTTTGTCTCATTATCCCACCACCCAGTCTAACAGAGAGAGGGGAGGTAAAACCTTTTTTTGGATGAAACTGGTGCTGCTGATAGAGGTGGGGATTTGAATGCACATCTCTCTGTAGGAGGGCTGATTTATCATTACAACTGGCCAAGAAAGGAAACAACAGAAATGGAGGAGCGAAGTGTAGCCTTGAATCCCTGGGTTTTTCCTCAGATAAAAGGGTGACTGGACAATGAGCCGTCAGGCTCAGATCAGTTATCCCACACTGCCATCTGTGGGCAAAATAGTGAACACTGTCTCAACAAGAAATAAAAGCAAAAAAAAAAAGTATCACCCCTTACATAAGTGATGTATGAGCTGCTTCTCCACAAGGCTCTCAATTGACTGAAGATGTGGATGTGACCCAAATCCACGCCTCAGACACGCCGAGTCAGAGCAAAAGATACGGAAAGAGAGATGGAGGCCGCCATCTTCTATGTCCTGCTACGTTTCTCCTGCCTCAAATCCGGCACATGCGTAATTCTTCCACCCAATCCCATCTGTTATAGGAGAGTAAATCCTGGCAGAGGGAATTTATCCACAGCCAAGATTTATTCACTGGAACCAACTTTGAGTTTTCGTTGTGAAGTAGCCTGTCTCTCATTCTGCTCCTCTCCTCTCTCTTCCCTCTCCTCCCCCGCTGTGCTAGCTGTCCTGGGGGGCTCGCCGCTGCCTCAGCCCTGGTCAATAGCCGCTAATGAAAGGCGCCTTTATGAAGGTATCAGCTGCTTTCCCTCGTAGGTTAAGCGGCTCTAATTTGAAGTAATGGCTATCGGCTGAGCAACTGATTTATTGAGCCGGTGATTAGTGTGCAGTGTGAACACCGGCCAAAAGGAGGGAGGAGACGAGGATGGAAAGGAAGAGACAGAGGGGCAGGAGTAGAGCAGGATGGAAAGGAAAATATGGGTGGTAGTGGCTGTGACAGTGGGACAATGTTGGAGTCATTGCCTCCTCCAATGTTGGAGGCAGGATATTACTGGAGGGTAAACACACCACCACTGCACCTGACCCACAACCACATCACCAACTCACATCATGTTGCACAGCACCAGCATAAACCTAAACACACAAATACAGGCCATATGTACAGTCTGTATGTAATGCAATCTAATAGGCTTTCTTTCTTTTTTTATTTTTATTTTATTTTTTTACAAATTATACTAAAAATTAAAGACAGGGAACAAATCCTACCTGTGTGATCCATGGGAGTTGGAGGATGGAGATCTCCAGATGAAGAGTCTGAGACATTCAGAGGAGGAGAAGGTGAAGCAACAATGTTTAATTTCTACTCTTTTGGGAAAGTTTCTACTGGATTAAACTGCTTAACTCTCCTGCAGTCTTAGCGCGACACTCAGGAAGAGTGCAGCAGATGTCTTGGTCGGTCAACTGGGTGACCCATCAGCTCCTCAGTTTGCAAACCCACACAGAAAAACCTGTTTAACTAGGACCCCTCCAGAACAGAGCACATGATGAAAAGCTCAGGCGCGGTTCACTCGACCCCTCTTAAGACTACGGGAGGGTTAAAACTCCGGTAATTCATTTTAGCTAATTTCACTGCATAGTCACATTTAGCTCACAGACGGAGCGCCAAGTTGCCAAATAAACAAGAGTAAACTGACCAATAACATTCAGATTTAGGATGGATACGTGAACAACCTCACAAACTCACACAGATGTGGACTACATGGAAGACGGTTTCACACAAAAAAACATTTTTTCTCCTCTATTTTGATCACAATAAAAAGGGTTTGATAATAAAAAAAATTCAATAACTTTTTTATTTACTTAAAGGATTATCTCAAGATGTGCACAGTGCGTACAGCTGCAGGCGCTATTGTATGTTTTGATTCTAGAGTCAATATTTTATAACAGCTTCTTCTAGTTTTATGCCCTATTCAGGTTTACACATGTGTATTGCTGGAAGAACTGGAAGCTCATTAAATTGTTGTTTCCCTATTGTTCCTAAAGTCTGGAGGAGTTAGTCTGAATATTAGCAGGATGACCAATTCTGACCAGTGACCAGCCAATCAATCGTCAATCAAGGTGAGCTATTTTCAGTATCTGCTCACACTCCTGCTCTTTAATTGAAGTAAACATTGTCTACACAAATGTTTAATTTGTTCTGTTCATTTTAATAAAGTTCAATAATGTGTAGACTTCAATTGTGGGCGCACAATTTTTTTATTCTGCTAAATCAGAGGGAAACTTGTAAAAGTAAAATTTTCTTACAGATACACTTAAATGCTGAAAGTGCTTCCTGGCCATATACTTACATTGGACCATAACGTCTCCCTCCGCCACTGCTTGCTTTCCTACTGTGCAAAGAAAGTGCCTACTGTGAAGCAAGAACCAAACAAATATCGTGCTGGCTTAGTTCTTTAAGCCAGGCGCTGAGTTTATGCTGTCAGGACAGAAGTTTTGTTGTTTGAACCAAACTGGGTCAGATATTGTGACCTAGTTTATGGGGTTGGATGAGACGTTGGAGGAAGCCTCATCTTTCTTCATGGAACCTGAGAAGAGTTCACAATGAACCATCAAAACAGAACAAAACCATGTTTTGGTGAGTTACTCATTCAGATAGATTTTAACTCCACGAAGCCTGGTTTTAAGTTAGATTTTCAAAAAAATGGTCTTTTCGTACATAGAAGTAATGAAATTGCTTGAACGTTATTACCAGAGGTAACAATAAGTGTTTTCTGGACAATCTTTTTATTTAATTGTTTAAAGGGTCATTATGTTCTCCTTGAATTTTTATGACTTAATTTGGGAGATATGTGTTCAAATGACACACAACTTTTTATGAACTACGCAGTGCTATGAGAGGAGCCGGCTGCACATTGTCCAAAGAAACAGAAACAAACGGCTGCCCTCCTACCACTTCCTGTCGTCTTCATCGTTTCCACCAGTAGTAACATCAGGGCTGTTTATCACATAACCCATGTGGGGTCTTATAATGTGACACTGCAGTTTTGTGAAGTACCGTATTTTCCGGACTATAAGTCGCAGTTTTTTTTCATAGTTTGGCTGGGGATGCGACTTATACTCCGGAGCGACTTATGTGTGAAATTATTAACACATTATTATATCATATCACATGTTATTTTCACACTAAACCGCAAGAGGGCGCTCTAGGCCTGTGTTCTTCTACCTCTGGAGTTAGC
>CAEFZX010011478.1:0-40989 GCA_903066825.1 Alfaro cultratus | reverse complement strand
TTTCCCACCCCCATCTTTTTCCATTTTCAAACATTTTGGAAAAAGCTCCAGAGAGCCACTAGGGCAGCGCTAAAGAGGCGCATGCAGCTCTGGAACACCGGGTTGCCGACCCCTGGGATAGACCAACAGGCTATACAAAACATTTTCACTTTACGTTTTTGTGCAATATCGTTCTTAGGTAATAAGATTTTAGTCTGGTCAGTTTTGTCTGTTTCTGATAAGATGTTTTAGGGCCTCTGTCACTTTAAATCCAAATAAGCTGCTGCTGGCCACGCCCCCAGCTAAACATTTACACTCACAAGCGAAAATGACTGCAAACAGACACATAATTACATCTTTGAAAAGCATAAGTAGTGCCTCATGCACAACCAACAACAATGCAGCAAGGGGTATCTGGATGGTAAGTCAACAGCAAAACACTGGTCTTTTCCAGCAGCCATTGTATAGCGCATAAACCAGCTGACTAAATGTTCTGGAGCTCTGCTTGGGTTGCTAGGTAACAGACTGGAGTTGCTAGGTGAGAGGCAGTGCCTGTTGATTTGTGAAGTTACAATTCAGAAATTTTTGAAAAGTATCTTTTTCCAGACACATAAAAACATACTTATTTCTTGTTTAAACCAGCTGACTAAATGTTCTGGAGCTCCTCTTGGGTTGCTAGGTGACAGGCTGGGCTCGTCAGGGTTTGCTAGGTAACAGCACAGTGCCTGTTGAATGTGATCGGTAGGTTTTTGAAACGGCTCGTTTGTCTTTAAGCGCTTGAGTTGTTTTTTTGAGCAGTTGAGACCCAAATGGAAGCATAAAATAAAAATGTACAACATATGAGTTTTGAATAATACTTCCCCTTTAAATACACGAGCGTTTTGATTATTTAAAATGTTTTGAAACATTGCAGTCGTATGAACAATTTACAAGCCGCTGCTGTTTGCAGGTGGAGGCAGAAAAACAGAGGAAGACCAGATTTCACAACTACCACTGGGTGGCTCTGGTGCTGGCTGTGGTGTTTCTGGTTCTGGCCGTCTGCATCTTCAGTCTGATGTATCTGTGGGGCCCCAGCTTGGGAAAGGTAAGACTGAGAAATATAACTGAGCCTTATTGCTACTGGATCTGAGGAAAATGTGGTCTTAATGACGGATGAAAGACAACCTGAGTTTCCACATCTGCAACTCATGCAGCGCTCACCAAAGACAACAAAATAAGTAAGAGAGGAAAGCGGACGGCCACACAAGCAACCAGAGGCGCTCTCTGCATATTGTGTTCCTGTAGACTAAAAGATGTGTGGGCTTCGGGTAACAGCTGTGTTTTCCTCCTCGTGTTTTGGCTGTCAAATCTGTAATTTTTGTGAGTTCTTGGCTCAGACCTCAAACCACTTTTAACTTCTTCAGAATGTTGGACTGATGCATTTATCTACTTTCTGCTTGGATTGTAAACATCTTTTCACAATGGAGGATCCTGGTAACTAAAAGCGGGCCCTAATTGCTGTTGAACAAAGTGGCCACAGAAGGACTGGAGCCTCTTGGCAATGTAATTGGAATAAACTCTCGTCCAGGCAATTCATCTTGTGAAATCCAATTCAATCGTGCTTGATGGAGAACATTTTTCGCTTTCCTCTTTTTTCCCCAGACTTTTCCCAAGAGGCCAAAAGAGCTAATTTATCCAAGTTGGAAGGAGGGTACATCAATAATCTCACATCCAGGAATTGGATGCTGTGTAGGTTCTGAGCTGGGTTAGAAAGAGAAATGATTAAACTGATATGATGGCTAAAAACGAAACACAGACATTTTACAGCTGAATTTATAAGGCTGCTTTGTGTGCATAGTAAATGTCAAGAGATGAGAAGAAGGGCGTGTGGTGTCCTTGACGTTGCTTGTTTTAATGCCAATATCATTGTTATGGCTAACAAACATTAAATCACAACATCCTCCGCCGCCTTATTCGTCTGTTCAGCTGCAGAGAGCACCGCCGCAGCTCAGGTTAGCAAAGGGTCACATGCACTTCCTGTAAGGACGGCGTTGTCCGCGCGCCCTCCTTTCAACACAGATATGAATCACCTTTGAGCCATCTCCTTTGTCCTTGTTAAATATTTCATGCCGGAGGCAGAGCAGTCATTATTTCCACTTTAATAAGCTGTGATCATTCTCACGTGGCTCAAAATGTGTTGATGGCAGAGGTTGCCCGGGCGATGAATATCAAACCTGCAGACCCTGGGTTTTGCTTTAATGGGGCCTTGAGGGGGAGGCTTATTGTCTGGTCTCTGCATCAGAGAGTAAGATGGATCCACTCAAAAAAATAACGAAAAAAATCACCTGTATGTCAGATGGAGACTTTATGAAACATGGGAAAACTGAGTACACTATGAATCGATATTAGAGATTTCTTTGGCTTTTTTTGGTCACACTTGAATTCAAAACTAATTTCAACATAAAAGATAACCGTGGTAAATTAAAAATATGTAGTTTTTTATGTGACAATTTCAGTAAACAAGTAAAAAAGCAATCCAAACTCACCTGCCCCCACATTAAAAACTTTATAATAACTGGTTGCGCCACGCTTGGTGAAAATGACATCAATTTATTTTGAACACATTTATAATGGAAACGCAGTTTTTGTTCAAAAATATCGGAGCCACATTTTGTTGTGTCTACATCTTCTGCTCTGTAAGTCAAATAAATTTAGCCAGTTTTAGATTTTGAACCTAAATGTTTGTGAAAGATAAACTCATATTAGTTATTTGTGTTATCTTTTTATTCATTCAAACCTTAAAGAGTTGAATAAACTAGAGTTTTTAGGTTAGCACTTTAAAAAACTGAAAGAAGAAAAAGGCAGGAGTGGGAACTATTTCCCAGAATGCTTAGCGGCATGTTTCAGTATCCTGAGATGGAAGTGCGTTACATTGATCTGACTCTTGTGTTTTATTAAGGAAAATTTTTATTTTAATGTCCTTTTCAGACTAAATGTTTTTGAGCAGAATTCATTGTGATATTTAATAAAATTCCTTATCAGATCAGATATTTTGATCATGCTATTTGAAACAAGAATTTAAATTATTCTAAAGTAAAATAAGTAGTTATTTTAATTTGATAATGTGAGTAAAAATAATAGAGAAATGTGGCTCTTTCACTTGGCGAGGTCAGTTTCTTCTTGCATGTTGTGAAATAATACGCAATATTATTTGGTTTAAAATGAAGCTTTAATTTAAAACACAATTCAAGATTAAAGAACTTAAAAAACAATGTTTAGGACAAAGTGTGGGGCGCGCCCCCTGTGGGGGGCGCAGTGCCATTGCAGGGGGGCGCTGGAAGTGTTATAGATGAATGGAGAAAAAAAACAGTTACACCAAAGTGTTTCACTATTTATAGTTTGTTTTGTGAAATGAAGTGTGAAATAAACTTCAGTGGAGTTTGAAAACAAAATATGTGTATCGGTTTATGTCTGGTTGAACGATGTGTGACCAGTTGATTTGTTTTTCTTTTTTGGTTGTAATCCATAGGAGGGCCCAGGAAATCTTTGGGAACCCCTGGGTTAGACAATTTGTCTTGTTGTTAAATCGACTTCATGAACTTTAATAACTTTCATTAACTGTCTGACTTAAAACCAAAACTATTTTCTTGTTGACATAAATTGCATTTTCACAGAAGCAGGTGAACTTTAATTTTCAAGTTAAACCACCTTCAAATGTTTTACAGTGTTTTGGATCTTACTATGGTTTTCTGGCATCCTAAAGCATTAGACATGTTTTTGACACCCTTTCCAGACTGATTGGTTCTGATAACAATGTTTCTCATCTGTTTTTGAATGTACATTTGTACTTTTCATAACATGTTGGTTTTTGACATATTGCTGCCTACAGTTCCAATAAGTAATCAGGCAGCATTTGGCTTGTCAAAGTGATTTTAAAAATGTAGTTAATCAAATTTAACGCAGTTTTAGTTTTTCACCTGGTTGGTGTGGAAACCATCATCTAAACATTTCTTTAAGTCTTCCTGCGGGTTAGCTTTGTCTGGTGAAATATGTTTAAAGATCTAAAACATTTTGGCATGACAGAAAACAAACATTTTTCAGAGCATTTTATATGTTGAATGTAACACAGCCATCCTGAAGGTTAACAGATGGATTGCTATAGCTGATTGATGGTTTGCTTGCTCAGTTTTGGCAGCCAGCACCTATACAGCATTTATTGATTCAGCAGCTAATCCTGAGCTGCATCTTTACATGTAAGGAATTAGGCCAGAGTGTCATTCAAAGCTGCTTGCAGGAGGTGTGTGTTTTAAACCAGAGAGACGCTGATAACCTGAACTTAACATAAATAAAAGCTTATATCAGCATTCTCAATCATGTGCAGAGATGTAGACATGCTGTTTGTTGCTATGGCTCCCAAAGGTAGTTTCTTTTTTTCTACCTCATCTCTTTGCTGCTAGGAAACAAACTGAAATTAGGATGAGTTTAGGTTTTCACATTATAAAGATCAGATATATCATAGTGAATGCTCCAAGTAGATGAAACTCCACTGATGATTCCCTTAAAACATTGTGACACTCATCACAAAACGATAGCTGTGATAATGTGAGATTAAACCAAGTCTGAAAGATGACTATATGGATGATTAAAAAGAACAAATGGGGCTTGATTCTGTATGAAGTAACTAATTTATCTTCAATCTATTTATTAATTTTCCCTTTGGGATTAATAAAGTATCTTTGAATTTCAGTTGTTATGAAAATCCTATATCTATCTCAAAAATAACCTAAAAGAAAATTGGCAGACACAAGTTTGGGAAAAACTTCAATGCTTTGTTCTGCCAAAATGTGGATCCTTGACTGTTGTTTTTAAACTGAGAACAAATTAAACACAAGTAATTTAGTAACAACAATGTAAAGGAAAGTGGCTGCTCCAGATTTTACGTATTTAGGGGTATCAAAGTAAAGAGGTTTGAATGCAAATACACACGAAGCCTTTCAAATTTCTAAATAAAAACAAGAAAACTATACACATTTTTTTCTTGCACTTTACAATTATGGGTTTATTTCTAAAACGTGTGTCAAACTCGAGGCCCGTGGGCCAAATCTGGTCCACCATAGCTTTTTATGTGGCCCTCTATATTCTAGACTAAACACTAAGTGAGCTTAAATATTATCTTATCAATCAAATCAATGCAAATTACATCAATCAGTTCCTCCAGTTTCTGGAGAATTATTGTGGAAATTCACACAAAATTAACAAATCCACGCACTTTTTATTTGGGAATTTATTGCAGATTTTTATCAAAAATTGTCAAAAACTTTTTTACTTGTACCAAACATCTGCCTCAGCTTTAATTGATGCCAAATTATAATCCATAATCTATACTACAAGTAATAAAGAGTTGCATTTACCATCAAAAATAAGCGCAAATATTTCCAAAATAGTTTCACAAACATGAAATCCTGGAGGGACTGAAAAGATGTTCAATAATTTTATTTAAGTCTAAGAATTCATTGTTATTTTTTATCAGTTTGTGAACAGGTTTTATCAACACATACCAGCCCTTTAAGAGCATTCCTGAGCTTGATTTGGCCCAAAACAAAAATGAGTTTGATACCACTGGTCTAAAATGTAAAATAAAAAAAAAAGTTTAATAATGTCAAATTTAAAGCAGTTAAAAAGCTTTTCCAATGCGCTCGGTAAAATTAAATATTCTAACAATTTACAGTGTAATGTGTGCTCTGAGCTGGAAGTCAGTGATGCAGATTTAAGCTGACAAATCGGAGAATTTGCAGGTGCGGTGAAGACAAACAGGCAAAGCTGTTTTGAATGCCGATGGAGGTTCTTTCACCAAAAACAGCAATCATAAAATTTGTTCTCCACTTCAGAAATTACTTCCCAACTCCAGAGATACAGCTCGCAATCACATCTGCACTTTCTTTTACGCTCATTTAATAGATTAATTTACATAAACTTGTTAAGCTGCTGAATCACAGTGATGTACACGGACTGCACACTACAACATATATCAGATATTACACAGGGATTTGACCGTAGCGCAGCAATTAGACCGATCTCCATCTACTGCCGCTTACGCTCAGCTGCTTCCAGTTCGCCAAAGCATCGTGACCTCCCCCACCCAGCTTTGTATAAATAACTACAGAAAGGTAATTTGCTCGGTGCATTGTCTTTCAATATGGCATGATAACCGCCTGGGAACTCCTTTTAATTACCTGCAAACATATGTTGTTGCAGAGGCCTGAGGATGATAGTTTGTCGTCGTTGGACGTGAAATGGAGGAAAAGACGAGACGGCGTCTATTTTTTTAAAAAGCGAGGAAACAGTTGAGCGTCTAGATTAGATTCTCTGCATTGTCTTTTGGCTCACAGTAAAACTGTGTTTGCCGTTCGCTCATTATTGTTGTGGGCCTCGAGTCTCACTGGGGGATTCTTCCTGCTTGTAAATTAATCCTCTTTTATTACCAGTTCACATCAGCAAGTCTGTGAAAATGAAATCTGACGGCTGAAACCAACAGAGAATAAAATAGAATAGAATAGAATAGATATGCACTGTAAAAATAAGTTAGCTGAACCAACTTAATTGAATTGCTTCAATTGGTAACAAGTAGTTTAATTGAGTTTATCCAGCTTAATTTATAAATTTTTTAAAACTGAATTTATTAAGTGTGTATAAGATGACATATTTACGTCAGTCTTACTCAAATCATTTAGTTTGCTACAAATAAAGAAGTGTACAGGATCTTGGAAAACTGTAACATGTTAAAACATTTAAGGTCATTTAAATTCTAGATCATGATCAGCATCAATAAACAACAGTTTTCCATTTCTGAATTATTTTATAAAAGTGGAACATTCATAAATTAGGTGGATTCTGAAACAAATTTGTTTCACATTATTTCTGGTTAAAGGAGATAAATTAAATTAAAAATTCATACAAACTTTATGGCATTTTGAATACACACACACACACACACACGCACACACACACACACACACACACCCCCACACACACACACACTACCAGTAAAAAATGCTATTAGAACTGTCAACACAGTGGTGATAAATGCAGTTCCCGGCCCCCAAATTTTACGTTTTCTAAATATATTATCACATCACATTTCATACACTCGGCTCTATTTTTAATTCATGAACCACTTTCGGTGAGATTATCTCCGGGCCAGCAGTCGTGCGCAGAGTAATTGTGAACCTGTGGATCTTGTAAACTGGTTTTCCTGGGGAACCTTGAATAGATCGCAGGTGCTGTTGCTCCTCTGTATGGCAGAACTGCCTGAGAAATTCATGAATGTCAAACTGGAGGAAAGTGCTCCATTATTCAAGTTGAAATTGCATTACTCACCTTGATGCCTTCCCCTCTCCGGTCCCAAGGTAGCTGCAGAGTTGCATCTCCTGATGGCCTCTTAAAGGCCTCACTGTCAGCAGCGGCTGCTTTAATGAACACGGCTGCTCCCGCTGCTTTTCTGCTGGTCACAGGTGTGCGGCTTCCCAAGGCCGGCTCTGCCTCTGTTTATTTATTGCTGGGAGCGTGTGTACACCCAGCAGCCTCCTCAGTGTCCAGATGTCAACAGCAGAGGAAGACACAAGATTTGATCATGATATGATTCTATCTTCCTGTCATTTTGCTAGTTCTTTTTTTGTTTTGTTTTTACTCTTCTGCGGGAGTAAAACGAAATAATCCAACCGGATTTTGTGGTGTCAGTTTCAAGTGAGGATATTAGGCCTTATCTAAACAGCTGGCCCTTGTGGGAGGCTTGTCCCTCAGTCTGTAATCTTTTCTGAATTTACTTGTCAGGCTCATTCATTCATTAGCAAGCCAATGTCCGCCGGTGTTTCTCCCTGGCTGTTAAATTAGGCCACAACAGGCTCCCTCCTAAGATGATGCATTACGCCTTCGAAAGAAAGAATCGCAGTGTGTGAAAAACAGGAGAGAGTTGTTCTAGAATATCAGGGTGTCAAACTCATTTTCATTTTGGACCATGAAGGCTCTTAAAGGGCCGGCGGTGACAGAATGTGTTGATAAATCAGGGTCATAAACTGTTAAAATATCAATGAATTCTTAAAATTAAATTATATTACTGAACACCTTTTCATTCCCTCCAGGATTTCATGTTTGTGGTACTAATTTGGAAATATTTGCGTTTATTTAAGATGGTAAATGTGACTTTTTATTACTCGCTGTATGGATCATGGACTATAATCTGACATCAATTAAGGATGAAGCAGCTGTCTAGTTCAAGTAAGAAAGTTTTGGAGAAAAATCTGCAATAAACTACCGATTATATATCAGCTCAAAAAGGTGCTGGGATTTGTTGATTTTGCTTGAATTTCCACAATAATTTTCAAGAAACTGGAGGGACTGATTGATGTAATTACCAGTAAACAGATAAAAACTGCATTGATTTGACTGATAACATAATATTTAGGGCTGTAACAATTCTCAAATGATTCAAGTACTTCAATTATTAAAATTCCTCGAGGTAAATTACCTGAAACAAAGCTTCATTAAATTATGTTTTATCATTTAGTGCACTGTATTGCAGCCGGGTGATTATTTATGTTGCACAAGGCTCTCACTTCCGCCTAGAAGTTGAATAAACTTTAGACTAATAAACTAAACACTGGAGTATAGAAGTGTCTTTGTGACCCTACCTCTTTATTGTTGAATGTAATTTCAGATTTTTGTAAATTTTTGTCCATGTTAACTTAAAATGCGAGCTATTATTGTTACAGGTTAATTTTCTAAGCTACAGAAAAGTAATTCTAAGGATGCACAAATATAAAAATATCAACCGATGTTGATATCCGATAGTAATACTGCTGGTACGGTAGAATTTATCAATATTTTATTTGATAACATTTTTATTACTCGATTAATTGTCAGAATAATCGAGGGAACAATTAATGAAATAATTGTTTATAACAGCCATAATAATATTTAAGCACGCTTGGGCTGCGTTCACACTGCAGCCTGAAATGATCCAATTCAGATTTTTTGTCAAATCACTTTTTTCTTTTTGCTGTGGTCGTTCACACTTCCAAATAAATGCGACCTGTACATGTTCTCCAGTGTGCAAACGACCTGAAAAAGTCCCGCATGCACAGTAGAGGGCGCAATAGCGTCAGTGTTCTCAGTGTTTTCCAACAGCCATAAAAAGAAGAAGTGCTCAGTGTTTGCAGAAGTACACATGGATGCTAACGGTGGCGCATAGCTTACATATTTGAAGTTGTTGTCCGACCGGAGCCAGCACTTTAACAACTTAATCCTCATTGCAGTCCGTCATGGTTGTTGTTTTTATTCCCGCTTGCGAGTATCAGAGTGCAGAATAGTGACATTTGTCGAGTATCAGTGACGTTCAGGTCGGATGAATGCAACCTGAGCGTTAGGTTGCATTTGTATTGGATACCCAAGTGGCCTGGGTCGCATTCGAAAAGAATCCGATCTGTGTAGTTCAGACGTCATGAAAAGATCGGATACAGGTCACATTACGTCAAATTAATCGGAATTGGGTCATTTCAGGCTGCAGTGTGAACAGCAGCCTTAGTGTTTAGTTGAGAATCTAGAGGGCCACATAAAAAGCTATGGCGGGCCGGATTTGGCCCACGGGCCTTGAGTTTGAGCGAGGAGGCACATTTCCTGTAATAAAAGTGCCGGGACACTTTACATTTCAGCACAAACGTTATTTTTAGACCCTGAAATGATACAAATGTGGTGGAAATCCTCCTCCTAACTGCCAGAGCTTCATCTTGCCAATCCACCAGCAGCTCATATGCGCCATGTTTTATGTACGGTGTGGTGGGTAAACAGACATAAACGCGCGCCTTTCCCTTTCCAGATTCTGTCTCCCTCCTCCCCATCTCACCAGTGTTACTGCCAAGAAGACTCTCTGCTCCGTTGTACAATTTACACTGTGATTGAGCTTTCACATCCACTTTTGTTCCCCCAGTAAGTCGCTGCCTAAACATGAATTCACAGCCACAAGCAGCAGACTAGAAACACTGTTTGTCCTTCATCAACATATTCAGGAGCAAAGATCAGGAGCTTTTATGCTGTGTGAATTCTGATGTTATGTTATTCGGTGATCAATTATGATTCAATCTTTCAGTCATTCCCAAAAACTTTAACATGCTTTAGTGTATTTGGTAAATAAAGGTAATTGTATTTATATATTTATATAGCACATTTTCAGCAACAAAGCACTTTACATTAATTGGAAGGAAATACAAACAAAACAACAAACCAAAAGAAACACAGTGGCGCAGTTGGTAGCACTGTTGCCTTGCAGCAAGAAGGTTCGATTCCCGACTCGGGGTCTTTCTGCACGGAGTTTGCACGTTCTCCCTGTGCATGCGTTGGTTCTCTCCAGGGACTCCGGCTTCCTCCCACAGTCCAAAAACATGACTGTTAGATTAATTGGTCTCTAAACTCTCCCTAGGTGTGTGTGTGTGCGGGTGAGGGTGCGTGTGTGTGTGTGTGTGTGCATGTGTATGTGTGTGCGTGTGCGTGTGTGTGTGTGTGCGGGTGCGGGTGCGGGTGCGTGTGTGTGTGTGTGTGTGTGTGTGTGTGTGTGCGCGTGTGTGTGCGTGTGTGTGTTTTCGCGCCGGAGTGCGCGACAGTGAGCAGGACTATGAGTCTGGTGTCAGGCTACCCTCACCACCCGATCATGCACCACCACGACAGCCACCACTATTCGCTGCACGCGGCGGCGGCGGCGGCGGCCGGACGGTGCCACGAGGACACCGGGGCGCCTCCGTACTTCACGAGCTGGCTGATCAGCCACGCGGACATGTCGCCCACAGAGTACAGCCTCGCGCCGGGCTACAGCCCGGAGTACCACACCAACAGCGGGGGCGACTCCTCCGGCGGCCTGGACGCGCGCCACCACCACCACTATGGACCCGGGAACCATCTGATCCCTGGGCCCGGCAGCATCTCTATGAACGGAGCCACGGTCGGCATGCACCACCACCACGCACACCCACGCACCATAAAGCGGAGACCCACCGCAAATCGCAAGGAGAGGCGACGGACCCAAAGCATCAATTCGGCCTTCGCGGAGCTCAGGGAGTGCATCCCCAACGTCCCGGCCGACACCAAGCTGTCCAAGATCAAGACTCTGCGGCTGGCCACCAGCTACATCTCCTACCTGATGGACATCCTGGACAAGGACGGCCAGCACGGAGACACGCAGGCGTTTAAAGCCGAGCTGAAAAAGACCGAGGCACGAGAGGAACGCAGGAAAAGAGAGGCGGTAAGGCATCCGCAGGGTTACCATTAACACACACTCAACACACCGCGAAAACACACACAGTCTGAGATTTCAGGCTGCCTAATGTCGCCATTAGTAATACTATCAGAAAACATAAGCTGACTAAATACACCTCTAGAAAGAAATAGCGTGAAGAAATAAAGAGAGTAAATAAACTAGTATGTTTGCTGGAGTAGGCCTGCAGAAGCAGATCGGCTCTGCGCGTCCCGCTGCTCCGTGTTGTGATTTATTCTCCAGACACGAGTCATGACCTGAATTCACAGCCAGTCTCTGCGCAGAGAAGATGTTAGATAGTTGTTTTACACGGTTCCACGCTCATTCGGCCCCGTTAGTCGTGTCGTGAATGTTTTATCTCAACAAGATTGATGACTTAAGTTCGCAGTGGAAAATCCTTTAAAAGTCCTCTCCTCTGCAGGCTGCAGGAGGAGAGGAGAAACGCCAGGCAGAGACGTTGCCTAAAAGCCTGCAATTTAGCAAATTCTTGCAACAAGGAGAGATAAAAACAGAGCACAACCTACGCAACACAAAACAAACACAAGAAAGCGAAATTTGAGTGGACCAATTATACATTCGCACCTGAAATAAATAAATACAACAATCTAGGTTACATACCTGTGTGTAAAATGATTATTATATAATTTAGGGTAATAGTTTACGATAAGCAACCAGTTAAAATGACAATTAACATCTTAAAATATGTAACCTGTAAATCAATTTTACATACAAATGCAACTTTAATCAACCTTCACAGAAACACTCCAGTGTATTAATTCAGCCTATCAGCTGAGTTTGATCATCAAAATAGTTTGCATGACTGAAACACTCACTCACTTCATTTTGCAGCGTTTCAGTCTTAAGCACATCAAGCGCAAACAGGAGCGAAGGAAATCCCTATAAGCGCAACTACAGAAGGTCAGTTATTGGCGCGTTTATGTGCGGTAGGAATTTAAATCGCCGGTAAGGAGAAAGTAAACATGGGAGGAAAGCTTTGGTTTGCACGTGTCTTCAAATGTGCGCAGTGCTCGATCAGCATGGATTACTTTACTGATAATTTAATCAAGAAAGGAAACAGAACAGGACCATCAATGACAACAGAAATGGCTGTTACATTACTTATTCATACTTTTATTATGCCGTGAAAACAGAACGCAAATTTTGATATGTAGCCATTATTTAGAGACTCCAAAACTATGCAAACAATTTGTACTTTTACGTTGCATTCGCAGAATTTAATATTTAAAAAAATATATTGTGAAAAAAAACATAGAATACATTTAAAAAGAACAGGAGCACTTCCGCCATGTGGCTAAATGCAAAACAAAAAAAATCTTTAAATCTCTCCACCAATATTAAGAGAAATGAAGCTAGAAAATAACATAAAACAAGGAATATGCAATTTAATCTGAATAAACGGTATACCATAATTATATGGGAATATCATCATAATTATGTATTACATTTGTGCGTGAATCTGAAAAATGATACAATGAATTCACAAATTAAAATAAAAAGTAAAATAAAATTAAAGCTTAGAACAAAAAGAACAAAATATTTCCTTGTAGCATTATACAGAATAAATAAAATACAAATATGTAAAAGCATAAAAGTACAAAAAGCAGTTAAAAAAATCTGTATGAATCTATATTGTTACGTTATGTTGCTAAACACAGGGACTACATAAATAAAATAGAATAACTGAAAATTGACACAGAAATACCCATGTAAATAAAATACAGCTCAAAAACTGATGAGTAAAATAAAATAAAATAAAAATAAAGCCCACCTGTTCCATGTTTGTATTCCTTGTAAGAAAGAGAAAAATGTGGAAATGTATGGTGCGTATTAAGGCTGAACGGGGTGGCGGTGGGGGGTGAATCGGTGGCCTTCCTCAGACTTCATGGAGCCAACGGAGGCCAGCTTCAGCCATTACGACCCGCTTTTATTATAGCAGCGTTTCTGATGCAGTCACACTTCCAGCGGCTGCATTGTCTTCACATGCAGTTTCACTGTTTGTCCCATGCAGCTCTGCTGACAATATAATTAGTACGGCACTTTTAGATGCACGCCTATGCACGGCGTCGATCTGCGTGTTGGCAATCAGTCCTCTGTGATCGCTGACCAAACTTCAGAACCATGTTTTTTATTTGCGAGACGCAGCGAAGCATCACGACAGCAACTCTGCCGGTTTTATCTGAGGAGGAATGCATCAGCTGCAGGACACCTTCCCTCAGCCCACAATGCATCAGAGCTGTGCAGCAGAGACATTATGCGTCCAAACAAACAAAACTACACGGAGCAGACCAGAGCAGAATAATTATTTCCTGTTTGATGTATATAGGAAGTGTGGTGCGTAATGGAAGCCAGGACGCATTTCTCCCTTCCACTTGGAGCTGCATTCACTGCAGGAGGCTGGAGGCTGGATTAGAATTGAGTCGCGTCTTCTTTAGATTGTCTTCCTAAAACACAAGCATGAAAAAAAAACAACAACAAGCTGCAGGTTGTTGTTGTTGCTCAAAAATCTAGGAGAGATTATTATTAGGAATGATCACACAATTCGTTGGACTTAAGCCGCCTTTTTCTGTCAACAGGTGGAAGTTCAAATTAGGTCACGCGGTTTGGATGCATTTTAAAACATTTTTATAGCCATTTATTTTGATGACGCATATCTTCACCTGTCTCTAAACATACATGCATCGTTTAAGCAGTGGGCATTTGTCGCATCATTTATCGTGATGAATTTCTTGTCATGATAAATTCCAGTTGATGTAAAAATTGCGCAATTTTTTTTAAAACAATTTTAACAATTTTCTCCACTGTTTATTCAAGGAAAATATCAATAAATTTGAAAATATGATTAAATGCAGTTTAGTGGGGCTGTCATTGCTGTGCCATGCGGAAAAAAATAAGTAATAAATAATTCTTATGATCACGTTTATCGTTATCACAATAGTACCACAAAATATCGTGATAACACTTTAAGTCCAAATCGCCTAGTCCTTTTAGGAACTGGATGATAATACACCCCAGTGGCTTTTTTTATTCTGCGAATGCATTTCATCTAAACCCCCCCCCAAAAAAACGAAATGGAACATCGAACCTATGACAAAAAACAAGATGAGGCCTAATTGCGCTTGATAAGATGCATTCAGAAGGTTACTTTTAATCCTCCTGGGTGTAAGTGCAGCTTTAATCTGATGTGCCAGTCGAGATGTGGCTGTGGTTTCAGAGTTAGGGATGTAAACAAGGCCTGGACAGCAGTCACACCTTCCTGTTACATGTAGGGATTTATTTAACAGGGACTGGGTTACTGAAGATATGACGTTTTTTATTAAAAAGCTATTTATACCACTATTTTGAAAAGTAAATTTTTTTTTTTTACCGTATTACATTGAGAGAAAATAATTTTCAGCTTTAGTTTTCTGAAGAATATTCTTTGCAGAGTAACAAAATTTAAGGAGTACGGAAGGAGTTTTCATATTCAGATGGATACAAATTAACAACAGTAACATGAAACCGCAAAACTAAATTCTAATTTTATAAATCGCTTTTAAAATCGACCATTGTGCATCTATAATCCTAACCTAACCTATATACATATATATATATAATGAATTTTTTATCTTGATATTTACGCATATAGTGAGAGCGGTGTTGTTGCTCAATTTTATATTTTAAAACGGGATGGGGGCGGAGGGACAGGGAGGATTTTTGTGTCTTGAATAATTTTGGTTGATTTAACTAGGACGGTTGATTTTAAGTCACGCATAAACACAAACACACACACTCACGCTCCACTTTGAATTAAGCTATTGGCCCTCTGTCGTTCTCTTCGACTGGAACATTTTTGAGAATCTATCCACATCTGGTGTGTTTGCCCTACAACCTATTAAAAGTTTCCTCGCAGCATGCTGCTAAATTACATTAAATTACGTTTATAAAAAAAAAAAAACAACGCTGGATTTCATGTTGTTAAAAAAGTCCGGATAGGAAAGAAACTCTGTGTGCTTGCTGTCAGCATGCTGATTATTATTCGCAGCAGGCTGGGTCTGCGGCGTGCAGGGATTTATCCGATCTGGATGGAACTGATGTGTCGTTTTCTGCTGGTGGATGTCTGGTGGACTTAGTGGGTGTAGCTACTGTACCGTCCAGAGGTTTACCGCTGCAAGGGGGGGTGGGGGGACGTTGTTTAGGGATTGCGGGAGTTCAATCCAGGATAAACGCACTGAAAGGCGGTTCTGGAATATGAATGCATCCATATTCCATATTATCATCGCCTATAAATAACATATCTAACGCCATCCATCCATCCGTTCAGTGCCAGCTTTGCAAAACGCCCTGCAGTCACATCGATAGCCTGTACGTTTATGGATTGATTCTTTTTTGTGTTGCTATCAGTTTACATATATATATTTTTTTATTTTACCGACATTTTTCTCCTGACTGGGAAACATATTAACGTCTTGGAGTGGCCCGATCAGAGTCCTACTTGAATCCTTAGAGAGGGAGCCAAAGATTAGGGTAATGGCCAAGAGTCTTTCAGCGAATCACTAATAGTAAACCAATAAAACGAGTTTGATCATGTATTGAACAGCGTTGTATTTATTTATTTATTTTTTTTCGCATTTCATTGTCTCGATTGCCTTTGGTTCACTGGTTGTGAGAGACGGGGAAGACATGCGGCCAAGGTCAACGGGCTGGGACTCGAACCCGGGACTCGAACCCGGGACAGCTGGGCTGGAAATTTATTTATTTGTTTATTTTTAATAAAAATAAAAAAATATCAGCTGGGTCGGGGACTACAGGTGGAAATTACCTGGTAGAAGCAAACATAAAACCAATCAGTCAATCAATATGAGGTTTATTTATATGATACATGTTTTAAATAAATGAATAAATTGATTGCTGTAATGCCAAAAATATTTTCCAACTATTATTGAAATGGGTGTAAATGATCTTCGACATGCTGTGTTTTACTAAACTGTATAGAAAAATGCTCTTTTTAAAATTATTTTTATTTTATGTTATTTTATTTAAGATATGCATGTCTCGTTTCCTACAATGAAAACAGAGAATAAAGCTTCAACATAAAAATAAACTTAAATTAATCAAATTAATGTTGAATAACACAACTTTAACTTAAATTATTACTTGGATAAACTTTATTTGATTAGTTCTAACAAATTAACTTTTTTAAAAAAGTTGCATCTCCTGTTTTCACTTTTCAGTGTATCAGAAAAAACAAAACAAAAGCTAACTTCTTGGTTACATAAAAATAATTTATTCTGTCAGGTATATGAATAATTCCAAGCTTAGCTGAATTCAACTGGCTAAATTACCATCAGTGCAATTCTGTTTTAAGTCACACAAATGTCCTGATATTACTGCAATTACTATTTTAAAAATAAAATTAAAATAATAAGTAATAAGAATAATAACATGTGAAATGTCTGCAGGTGGAGATCCCTAAAGCAGCCTCCTCGTCTTCGTCCTCCTCATCGGTGGGAGATAAGAAGAGCAAAGGTCGGACAGGATGGCCTCAGCATGTCTGGGCTCTGGAACTCAAACAGTAGTGACCCCTCCACTCCCACTCCCACTCCCACTCCTGAATTTGACCCCCAGGTTTTTGATGGACAGTGCGGCCGCCGTGGCTCTGCACACTCGGGCTCCCCACAGCGGCGGGGCTGGATGGACGCTGCAGACGGTCGGCCTGCTGCTCGGCCACGGTCTCGGTTGGACCCCGGGAAGAAGAAGAAGTGACGTGTCCCCAGGAAGGAGCCTGGGTTTGGGCTGAAGTCCATCTAGACAGGCACAGACGGAGTTATGTCCCCTGGCACCCTTCTGAACAAACCGAACCATCCCCACCCCAAACACTCACATTTACATGCATTTGTTTACCAATGTGTCTGCGTAGTTGACCACACAAATGGGGAATTGTGTGTGTTTTATTTAAGGGAATATATTTATGTTTAATGTGGCCATTAAACGGGTGTCTGCAGGAACTCTCACTCGGATGTATGTGAACACATCTCTCTCTCTCTCCTGTTGCAGTTTTAGGTTGTAAACGTAGTGCCGTCATGCCACTGACAAAGTGTCTGTGTTTTTATGTGAAAACGTGCTGGGAGTATAAATAATGCTTGTTGTGGGATGTAAACAATGTCGTGAAAAGAATAAAAGCACCACTTGGTGAAGTGGTGGCTGGTTCAAACTGAGCTCATCTCTGCCTTTCACTCAGCAGTATCAGCGGTTTCTTATGATCACTTCATTTATGAAGCTGTTATTTGTCCCAAGACTCTGTCATTGTGAGTTACAGCTGAGTGTGTTGTCTGTTAGAGCACAGATGCTCATTATGTGTCCTAAAAGAAAACAAAATGAACTTAATAATTTTCCTGCGGCTAAATGCTGAATGTCAAAGTGACCCAGATTTAAGCATCACATTCCCAAATGTCAGAGTGAGTGAATAACTGGACTAATTGCACATTTGTTTGAAAAAAAAAGTTTAAAAATCTGCAAATTGGGTTCAATTTTGTTTTTACCTGAGCTTGTTTACCTAAAATCTGTTTGTTTTGTGCATTTATTTAGATTCCAAATTCATCTTAGTGTAGTAAGGATAAAAGTGTGAAAATACATAAAATATATCCTGTTGCAGAGGAACAGCAAAAATCTAAAGTTATTTATTATTTTTTTTATTAAAAAACAACAGATTCTGGGGGTTAAAGTCTATCAAAATGTCAACAACAGTTGTTTTCACTTAATGTTTGATTCATTGAGGCAGAAGTTTGGGTTTTCAGATGCCATGTGTGAATGAAGCAGACATGTGGTTACAGCAAAATGGAAAATAATAGAAGAAAAAAGAAACCCACTCTGATTAAAACTACTTTCAAGAATGCAGCGAGGATATCCTGCAGATCCACAGTGCAGTCATTATTGACCTGGTTGTGTTTCGCATCTCTTGCTCTCACTCCAGATGTTTACATGAAACCTGGAATTATAATGAGTTTGGAGACAAATAATAATATTAATAAAAATATCATTTAAACCAAATGCAAAATTTAAAGGTTGTTGAGAAGCTTAATGTGTGTCAAGCTCAGAAAAGATGAATTAGGCTATGGAACGAGGCTGCATCATAAAACGTGTTGCTCATTATTTGGGGCATTGGGTTTTATAAACAAAAAGGTAATTAGTGGCATAATGAAGTTGAGTAGTTTTGTGTTTTTGTGTCTACAGAACACTGGAAATCTTTAGATAATTTGGGACTTCCATAAATATGGATTTTAGTTATTGTAAATGTCAATGAATAATTTATTATTTTGTATTCACAACCTGTATTTATGCATTTGACTGCATGAGCCGAAGGAGGGTTTGGATCCATTTTTAATCACTCAGTCACATGACCATGTATGTGAAGACATTTCCTTGATTTCTACTTGATTGGTGCCAATATTGTAAAACAGACCTTTCCATTAAAAATCTCTTGTTTGGATGGGTTTGTAGTTTGCAGGCTCAGTGGGAAGAGTAGCCACCTGGTATTTAAAATATTATTAGTTTGATTTCCATTTCTCCCAGTGACACATCACTGGGCAAAACACTGAATACTGACAATATGGATGAGAGTTTGAGACTCCCGCTGGGTAAATGTGACTTTCTGTTTTTGCAGCTTTGAAGCTCCAAATGAGTTTGATCTATTTACATTTTTTGTCATAATTTTGATTGATTCATTCCTGAAATCAAAAGAAGTTCTGTGTGACTTAAACTATATAAATGAAATGCGTCTGACAATGTCAAACAACTTTGTTCAGAAAAAGAGAGATAGATTCAGTTGTCTACAACTCATAAACATAATTTTAATCAAACATAACTGTGAAAACTTAAGGTTTATCAGAAAGTAGTGACAAAACAGTCTCATATTTTACTCAATTAGCCAAGATAAATTAGCACGTTCTCAACCTGTACTGAATCATATGAAAGGGTTAGTTCTGATATTGTGGGAAGATTTTAAATGACTGTGGTCTAAGCTCAGTCACACATATTCATACACCAACATACAAACTGCTAGGGGACTTGGGGTTAATTGTCTTGCACATAAGTGTCATCATCACGATACGGGAGTGCAATATGGAGTTCAACCCACAACTTGCCAAAAGCAACACAAGAATTTCTTCACATTGAACACTTGCTCTAAGATGATGGAAGCTAACAGCTAATCAGATATGCAATAATTAACAGTCTGCAATTTGTTCTGTTTGGTTCTAGTTTGTTCAGCTTAACAGCATCTGTTTCCATGTGGATTTAGACTGATGAAGTCTGGTGTCAATCCACCAGACTTCATCAGATTTGTACAGTTCAGGGAAGAACTGAGTAAAACTGGGATTTTGCCACATTTTGTGCACCAAAGGAAAGTGTGTGTCTCTGTGCTTTCTAGGTTTGGAAATTATCCTTTTCAACTCACGTTTAGCTGATATGCCAAATCCGACGATGAGGCAGAATGCTGCTGGTCATGCATCTCTTCAAGACTTTGGAGAGTTACATCTGATCAAACTGAGGTTATTTGTTGTTTCAGCTTTTTGCTGTTTTCCGCTCATCTGGGATCATTAATAAAACTTTTTGTGGTTTTGTGGATGCTGGAGCAAATCAGTCAAAGCAATCAGCTTCACATAAACAAAGGTGCAGCAAATGTTTACCAAAAACTTAAAGGGGTGTTTTGTATTCTTTCTTGTTTTTATTGCTGCAGTTGAATGGTTTTAATTAAATTAACTGTACATGCAATAATATGCTGCAGGTATAGTCTATCAAACAAATACATTTTAAAAAAATTCTTATGTTCCACTTTAATAAAACCCATAAACTTGTGACTTTAGCACCTACATTGTCTAAGATGGTCAGTAGTCACAGATTTGTTTAGACTGAAATCTCCAAATAAGTAAACTTCACATTGTTAAAGTGAAGTTAAAGTGTGATTACATAAGCTGGGACACACTTATGTAATCACATAAATTTCATCTCTCTTGTTCCCGGCTGAGGTCCAGTATCTGAAACAGACATCAGCTGGCTGCTATGATAATTCTTTATCTAGTGTCCTGGTAGGTATGTTAATGGCTCAAAATCAACGACAAGCATTCACACACACACACACACACACACACACCAACATATGCGCACGCGCACACACACACACACACACACACACACACCAACACATGCGCACGCACACACAGAGAGAGTGGATCTTGAAAGTACTTTTCTGATCCTGACATCTAATGGCCACAGCTTTGCCTGGGGTAAAGACCAGAGAGCAGCTAATTTTTGAGAGAGCTGGCGTCAGACAGAGATGACCCTGTGAAGATGGGAACACAAACACACACACACACACACACACACACACACACACACACACACACACACACACATTTAAAGAAAGTACACTCTCACAGCCTGTTGTAAGAAGCTGAAAGTGTTTGGTTCAGCTATGAACCACCATCAAATAAATTAGTAAATGAATCACTTCTGCTGAGGTCCAGTTCATTTTTAATGGTTCTTTTATTACTGTAGTGGCTGTGACTCAGAGTAGTTATTTGAACCCCAGTCACCCTTCAACTGACCCTCTATGTCAGTTATGTTACATATTTATGAATGAGTCAGTCAGATCGGCTTAAATGGATTAAAAATGAGTCATGTGATATGAATATTCTGATCTGATTCAGATCGATCCGAATGACTGGTGGTTTATACCATTTGATAATCCAATGGAGTGCAATGGACAGCAAAACAGTCAATACGATTTATTTCCTTTACAAATCTGGTTTGTTGGCGATAAAAGTTTGATCGGATGAATTAATGTATATCTGCCACTTTGAACGAAACAATCAATGAGCAATGCGCATGCTCTGCGTGCTCTTTCGTTCTTGTGTTTTACTCATTTGCTAATTAACTAAATATCAATGTATATAATTAAATAAAATAATGTTAGCTACTAAAGTGTATGCAGATCAAAGAACGGCTCTCAGTGAGGCTCCAGTCCTGTTTTCTTAGTAAAGAGAAGTGCAGAAGACTCAGATCGTTCGTGAATGTCACATCACTATATTGCAGACTTTTGGACACGATGTTGTCCCATATATGCGACAAGTTAGTCAACACCTCCGCACAGTAATTCTGCTCAATGAGTGACTTTTTTTCCCCATCACAAATGGAAAATGGACGTAGTCCCCGCCGTCTGAGAAAGCGAAGCGCTGCTGAATTAGCTGTCGCCATCGGATTTCTTATGATTTATGCAGCGCAATTCTATTACTGACGATCTTCTGCCGCTCAAAGAAAACCACTGCGCATGCGCGTGCGAGGGGAGGGAGGGGGGAGTAACAGAAACACGTAATTGGTAAATCACTTTATTGCTCGGATTTTCATCGGTGCGTTTTGCATCCGGTGAAAACAAACATGTTAACAAGTTAACTGGACAGTATGCTGTAAGATCCCGAGACCAAATGAGACCATCAAAAAATTGACTCGAGACCAAGACCGGCCTCGAGTCCTACAACATCTCCATGTGTGGTTCTTGTTCCGGGTATGCAGAGCAGAACCAGAAGACCTGAGTGGTTCTGAAGGTTGAGCTCCTGTATCTTGCTGGAAAGTTACTTGCAAGTCAGTTTTATCTTATTTCTAGTGTTTGAGGATATTTCCACAAAACAATAATTGGGAAGATTTTGTATTTTTTGAAGTGTGTCATGCTAGAAGTTAACTGTCTATGTCTGTTAAGAGCTGGAAAAGGCAATTTAATAACAGATGGGAAAATATGTATTTTTTTCTTTCTCCAGAACACAGAACTTATATATTGAAATCTGCAGAACAGTTAAAGCAGAATACCAAACACTCCTCCGGTATACCTGCTGGTTTTCACTGCAGTGGACGCGCAAACATGATAGATGACTAAGGCCTGAATAGAGATTTTTCCCTGTGATCCGACCAAAACATCTGGTAGCCATTAGCTCACGGAGACCCCTCCCTTTAGCACTCCTCTGCTCACGATACCTTCCTCCACCGCCTTGACTCATTTTCTCCACCAGGGGGCCCCATTTCTACCTACAACCCGTTTTATCACTTAGACCAGTGCATCTGTAAATATGTACATAATATTATACTGCGCACACTTCTATGGTTATGATGGTGTTGATTAAAGACATTAAAGTCTTACAAATTACTGTATATTCAGGAAATGAATGACATTCAGAAAGAATAAAATATCTGGGATGCTTTTGAAACAAACCTCCAATTTTGTCTCTTCAACCACTAACTGTATATACCTTTCATACATAACAGTCTTGAGGAAATCAATGAGCTGCAACATCAGTTCCTTAATAAATGTGTGAGGTCCAATATAAAAGCAGGAATTTTATCAGTTTCGTGGTATGAAGAACACAAATAAGTGTTAACAGCAATGCCAAGAGGAAAAGCATCTGCAAACATCACACAGATGTAAATGTTTCTACCTGTCAATATGGCAAAGCGAAGGTAAAGAATGTGGTTAAGTTGGAAACATTAAACACAATGTTATTGGGGAAGGGAAAGCCAAATACGTTGGGTCTAGGTCTGACTGGGAAGTGAAGCTGAAGAATAAAAATCAAACATTAAAGTTTTTTGCAAGTTTAGTTTAAAAAAAAAAAAGAAAAAAGAAAAGCTTAACATAAAAATATAAATGTTTTAATGGCCAGAAAAACAAGCTTTTGATGTAACTTAAATGAAAAGTTGCCTTTGATTGAATGACAGGACTTTTTGAAGTTTTATAAAAGGTTTTTGGTTTCTCTTTTGCTGAATAAACTCTAATGCACGGTGTTGGAGGGATGGTGGTTGGGTTTGTTTGTTACATCATAGACTCATTTGATGATCAAATAAAAATACATCTGTAGATATACAACTGTAATCAATACATTTCTGACCACAATAGTACTGGGGTTCTTATTTTGGCAACAAAATACTTCTGAGTCTGTGTGCAGAAAGATGTTAGCAGTAGATTCACCAGATTTTATGGTTGGGTCTGTAGATTGAGCTTTCATCCTCCAGATGTTCTATTAACATGCATCAGCTGTTGCCTAGGAGGCATATTATGTAAAATTCACATTTAGCATGTTTTTGTACTTTCATTTGGATTTCTGCTGCTTCTAAAAATGGCCAGCAGCAGTTTAAAGTGATTTTAAGTGACAAAAGGCTTAAAAGCAACTCCATCTGAAAGAAGATTAAAATATAATGAACATGTTTTGTATAGCATAGGTCACCTTTAAATACATCAGATGAGTTGTGCTGAAGTGTGTTGAGACAGGACAAATTGCTGCTCTCCAATCATGGATAGTTTTGTCAGAATCATTTGACGGTTTGACCAGCGTATCTGTTTTCTATGTAAGTAAATAGGCCTCTAATTCTACGTTTTTTGCGCAGTGGTTGGCCCAATCTGTAGGCTGTATTTGCAACGGGAATTTTACTTTAACCTCGGTTTCAGAAACATTTCCAGCAACATTTGCAATGACAGCAGATTATTCACTTTTACAACTGCTGTCATGTAACAAATGGCTGTTCAGTCCGGACTGGGACAGAGGGAGGAAGTGAGGATTGTGATTCTCATGGCTCATGACAACTTTCTAGTCAAATTCTGCCTCCAAGTGGTTTTAAGTAACAGTTCAGTCAGTTTTCTGACGGGTGGAGATTGGCTGCAGAAGTGGCAGAGGCAAAAAGAGCAACTACACCAGGTAGCGGTAAAAAGCACTTCATCACATATCTTATGTTTAACAGAATCATTTTCTGAGTTCATTTAATAACCTACACTAAGAATTTACAATTAAAATGTTTGGAAAGCTTTCTCCAGGACAGGATGTGTAGTCATTTGTCTCTTTTGAATACATTTAGAGATTTGCTCTGTTTGAGTCATTATAGGACGTATATATGGATAGTGACGCACGATATACTGAATAAAGCAGGTGTCTGCAATATCGATGTGTGCAAAGTTGTAATTGCAAAGGACTGAGTGCACTCAGCAAATAATAGGCTTTTTATGCTCTGTATGCAAATATCTGGCCAGCTGGATGGACACACTGTTCCAAACCTGACACAGATTTATGTCGGTGAAGCAATAAAACGCTCTTAAGAGACAGTTTAAAGAAAGGAAAGTGAGGATTGGGAAGGGTGTGGAAATACTGAAATTGTTGTTTCTATTGTATCATTGAACAATAGAAAATGTTCCTGGATCTCCTCGACTTGGAGAAAATATAAATATATAGCACTGTGTTAGGTAGCTGTTAATGAAAGACACCAAACACCATATAAATGACTTCTGGATAACAACTGCATCTAAATACATACCAAAATAAAAAAGGTTTTTCTATTTCCTGATTAAAATTAAAGACCACTGCATTGAACCGCTTTGAAAACCTCCTGGTTTTTCCTCCAAATATTGATCTCTGAACTCTTCCTGAGTTAAAACATTAGTATTGTTGTTTCTAAATAAATATGAACTGTTTTTCTTTGCATTATTTCAGCTCAGAAAACCATTTCTCATTTTCTGCAAATAAATACAACATTTTTGCTTGGAATTTCGGAGAGTTGTCAGTAGTTTAAAGAATAAAAGAACAATGTTCATTTGACTCAAACATATGCCTATAAAGAGTAAAATCAGAGAAACTGATCATTTTAAGTGGTCTAATTTTTTTTATACATATACACACAGTTTTATACCTACAATGTGTTTATTCTGCTCAATCATATACAAACTTGAATAATTGCATGTTTCTAAAAGGCATACAACATATTTTTAATGGTCATAATTGCCCCTGTGATAAATAAAAATAAAAAGGATAAGAAATTAAAACCTCATTGTATTTATTGTTAGTATTCCACTTTAAAGTCATTGCAAAAAATGATTAAGTGTGAAAATTAATAATAGCAGCATGAGAATGTAACAGTGAGAATATAAAGTGCAGTTGACTTGCTAAGTGCAAAAAGTCTCACGTAGTTTTTCAGGTGCAAATGAAACGAAAGTTGAAATGCACTATCTTTAAAATTATCTAATTTGTTTTCCTGTGTAACTATGAAGAAAACAGCCTTTTTGTAATGGCCCTGACAATAACTTTAATGCAAACATACTTCTGTTTGTTGATCCAGGACAGAGAATTAGCCAGCATGAGCTGCTGAGGTAGCTGGAGGTTCGTTGTTTTGTCTCTTATGTTGGTCTGAATGTGTTTGTTCATCCCGTCTGGAGGGCAAAGTATCCGGACCCCGAGCTTTTGCAATATTGCAGCAAAGCACATGTGCAGCAGAAAGTTTGATGAGCTAAATAATAATAAAGAAAAACAGCAACAGCAAGTTAATGGCTTGAGCCAACTATCTTGGCTGGACTTTTATGAGCTACTTTTTAACAACTTCCAAGAAAAGATGCCCAGGAAATGAACTCGGCGCTCAGTGAACAGACTTCAGTCTGAACCTGCAGCTCGCTGTCAATAATGTGGGCTAAAAGTGATAAACTAATGCTTTTAAATACAGATCTGATCAAAAATACAGAGTTTTGTTTTAAAATTGCTCTGTACATTTTGTTCTCTCTTGGTTGCAAAACAAATAGTTCCTTTGGGATAATAAAGTTGATCTTGACCTTAAGGTTTTAGGAGTTTTTCATTAAAATGTCCAAATTAACAGTAATTTCATTTTAGATGTATTTTTCTTGTCATCAGGTTGGAAACTATGCATCTTTTTTTTTTTTTTTTACATCATGTTCAACATCCCACCGAAAAAAACGCATCCATCTTATTGATTATTTTGTTTTTCTTTCTTTTAAGACGTAGGACAGAAACAAACTTGTGGTTCATTTAAGTTGACAACAAATCATCAATAGTAGATGCATTTCAAAAAAATTATAAGTAGTCTGTCTTTCAAAATCTCATGTAAGTTTGTGGCACTAAACAAGTTTTAATTATGTGAACTGAAGGCTCTTTGGATTGTAAAACTTGCTGGTTATTATTTTTGATGCTGTATGTCCAGTTGTTATTTACAATTGATTTCTTGTTTTTAAAAAACTTGTTTGAAATAAATAAATCAAATCAAACAGAGCTGTAGAACCTCATTTGCTCAGACCACTTTTTCATATAAAAGTACCACAATAAGGAAGTTATTAACCCCACATGTAAAAGCTAAACCTGAACTTTAACTCTCTCCTGAAGGAAAGTCAAAGATGGGATCATTCTTAACACTCAGATTTAAAGGATGAGAAAGTCTGTGTAGGAGTGAGTTAGTATTATATATTCAGTTATATATAATATAATATATATATAATAATGTTGGCTGAATGTGTGAGGATATGCAAGGATATTTACATAAATTTGGACACTGCAAGGTTGTTAATGAATATGCAAAGAGGAAAACATGTTTTATTTCATCTAGATTTATAAATTGTATGTATTTTAATGTATATTTTTTACTATATGGATTTGGAGGTTGCAAAGTTGCTCACATGAGCAGGTAGGCAGGAAAACGTATGTATTCTTACTGTAATTTATAAATTGTATATACTTTAATGCCTAGAAATACCCAACAGGGCCTATTAGCTCTTGCTATACACTCTTGGTGCAGTGAATCAGTTACAGACTTGTTCTGTCCTGTTTGTGTGCATTGTGCCTGTCAAGCAAACAGATAAATAAATAAATTATTGAAGTGGGGAATATGATGGTTTCCAGCGTATTGTGCTGGAGGCAGCAAACACTGATTAAGGTAGAAAAGATTCTTCTCTCTTGTTCCTGTCACTCAAGGGAAATAAAACTGATGTAACAAATGACAGAAACAACGCTGATAACTGATTAAATGTCCAGTATAACACACACACACACACACACACGCACACACACACCTCCAGTTTTAAAGTCCTGAGACCACCCAAGTCTGGGAAGACCACCTGGCTGACCAGCACACCACTGCATGTTTTTGATCATCAGGTCTGGGAACACACATAGGGCCTGGTTAAAGGTGAACACACACACGTGTGTTTGGTCATAATGCTGTCACACACACCACTACCCACTAGCACACACATGGGTAATAATGGAGCCTTTGCTTTTATGGTTTTAACTCCTGTCTGGCTCAGGGTGCGGGTGTGTGTGTGTGTGTGTGTGTGTGTGTGTGTGTGTGTGTGTCCATTAAAGTGGTGTGTGACCTGATGAGAACTAATGGATTGACTGGCAGACCCAGTGGGGGAGTGGGTGTGTGGACGGGGATTAACATGAAGGACAAACACATCCAGGACTAAATCATTAGACTTTAGTTGGTAGTGACTGCAGGGCCGTAAAACATTTTGTAATGAAGCTGCTGCTGAGATCTGTCCTCTAATGAGATCTGGTTCTTGTTTTTCAAGAACCCCGTTCCTTCAGGCGTCGTCTTGTTGACAGATCATTTCTCGTATGCTCAATTTGATTTTTCACCACAGAAATGATGCGTAGCAATGCAGCAACCATACTTTGGAGGAGAAGTATGTGGTCTGTAGTATTTTCTCTTGAATATCGGAAAATAAGGCCATAAAGTGTTGCTTTTTGAAAACTTCTAGCCCTCTTCATGTAGTCTGAACAATCATTTTGAAGTTTTTAATTCTACAGATAAGGCAGTTTTATAATGCTTTTTGTATTTCATTTAGTTATCTTGGACTAATATTGAAATTTCTTTTATAATCTGAACGTTTGCAGGACTAAAATAGATATCTGTAAGTAGGGAAGTACTTTTTCACAACACTTTAAATCTGCAAAAACACAAAATCTTACTAAGTAGTTTTGTCTAGTTTCTTATGTAAGTATCTTGAAATAAGACAAAATTAACTTACAAATAAGTTTTCAGGAGCTTCTTCTAAGTCAGTATTTCTTTAATATTAATTTTAAAAAGTACTGGTACTTGCAGATCATTTCACTTATAACAAAACATTTTCCCATGTCATAAGTGAACGAAATCTGTTAGTGTAACTAGTACTTTTTAAAAATATTCAAGAATAATATCTTATATCTATATTTTACTTGTTAGTCTTGTTGTATTTAATTGCACTGAGATATTTGCATTGGAAACTGGACCAAAAATACTTGGTAAGGTTTTATGTTTTTGCAGTGTGTTCTGCTGACAGTGTGTAATTACAATGTTAAATATTCATCTAATCAAAGAATGGTACTGAAAACAGACGTAACATATGACCTAAACTAATCTTGAATGGTTTAATCTGTGAGGATCCTCCGAACCAAAAGGTTGCAATAGAAGCAGATGAGGCAACGTCAGACAAACAAGATGATGGAAGAAGAAAATAACCAAAATGTAAAAATGAACAGATGAAGACATGGAGCAGTAAATACCTAGCAGGTTGAATCAAATTTTGACATTTTGACAAAGGAGTCAGATCATTATTTACCACTGTATGCTGAAAACACATAAAAACGCACTAAGATGCTGCCTCTCAGCCAATCAATGCCTTATTGGCACTCAAATGAGGGAGTGAGGTGTGAACAGTGTTTCCTCTCTGCTTCTCCTTCCTGGTTTCTGCAGCTTTCAGTCTGATGAGCAGCACCAACGCTGACGGTTTCACTATAATGTAGAACAACATCGTACGCAGGTAGAGCAGAAATGGCAGCGCGCTTAGGAGTGACATGCTGCTCAGTTTACCTCACAGCAGGTAAGGTCTCTGTTATCATTTATCTCACAGGTAGACACAGTCAGTTTGTTGTTTTCAGTTATAATGTGGCGCTTAGACATAGGACTCATATTTAAAAAAATATTCACCTACAATGTCATACAGAAATTAAGGTTGAATAATGAGTGGGATGAAACAAATGTTTGTCAAACTTTCACATTTCCTATATTAAATAGAAAATGACATAATTTCCATTCAATCAGGTTTTGCTTTAATTTATATAAAGATACTCTAAACCTCACAAAATTGATCTTTGTTTTGTGAATAAATTTGATCTTTTTGAAGCATCATAAGGTAAGTCTCAAAGAAAATCCTTCAAATTCTGTCAGGAGTTTCTAACCTTCGCTTCACAAGACTGAGCCAACATGTTGTGTAAAAACTATTATTTTTGTTTGATTGAGTTTGAGAAATTAAACAGCAACGATGAAAACTGAACGAAGTCATAATTAACGTCGCCGTTTACCAGATTCCTTCTCAGAGCTCTGGCATCCTGTCATGTCGCAGTAACAAACACTCGACTTATGTCGTCTTCTAGACCCTTAATGATGCTTAAAGTGACTTTTTAAATAATAAATTAAATTCTCCCTCAAGTGTTTTACTCATAAATGTCAAATCTTGGTTCTAATCAGTTTCTTTCTTTTTAGTGGTGGAAACTTCCATGTTTTTGACTCTCAGTTTTCTGTGCTGAAGTTTTGCCATCATCTCTCCTCCACCAATATATTTTACTCTTACAGGTGGAAAAGTTTCTTTCTCTATGTTACAAATTTTAGCCTCCGCACTGCAAAAACATCAAATATTAAAACGGATTTTTCTTTAGTTTCTAGAACAAATATTTTATTACATTTAAAATAATAAACTTGCTTTTTAGCAAGATTTTGGGTCTTGTTTTAAGTCAATAATTCTTGAATATTGATTTTAAAAAAGTAGTAATTCTACTGGCAGATTATTTTATTACAAGACATTTTCCCACAGTACAAGAGAAATAATCTCCCAATAAAAACAGTATTTTTTTCATCAATATTCAAGAATTACTGACTTTAAACTAGTATATCTTGCTGAAAAGTTAATTGTAAGTTAGTTTTATCTTCTTTTACGTGTAATTGGTTGTTAGCATTGAAAACTACGCAAAAATACTTGGTAAAATTTTGTGTTTTTGCAGTGTGCTGATTTAGAACAACAGATTTAATTTCGCTTTGAGGTCAATGATGCATTTTTTAATTTGAATTGAATTTGGACATCAACAGGAGCCAAATTGTAGATGAGATTCAGATAACTCATCTCTGGATCATTGAGAAAAGAGTCTGTAAAAACATCTTACATCACAAACAGAGTATATGTTACCACTGTGATCCAGTAGATTTCATAAAAACGCTTTCTTATGAAACTCCAGACTGAGCTGCCAGTCTCACTTCATTCTAACTGTTCAGAGTTGATTCAGGTGCAAAAAATACTTTTTTGGTTTTGATATTTGTTAACGTAAGGGAACTTACAAATGCCCTCTGTCTTTCAGTTCTGCTGTGTTATGTTTGTGCAAAAGAGGAAAAGAAAGCTGTGAAAGCAAGAGAGAGAACGAACATCACGCTGCAGCCGGTAGAAAGTCAACACAACGCCCGGGTTGTTTGGACCTTCGGAGTCGAAAGCCCAAACATCCGAATAGCAACAGTAAAGCTGAATAAAGAAGTAAAATGTGACTATGAGGAGAAATTCAGAGACAGACTTCTTCTTGACAGCCACACCGGAGCTCTGACTATCTCACAGCTGGAAATGAGTGACTCAGGCGTTTACCAGGTCCAGTCCATCAGCAGCAAAATCCTAAGCAGAGATTTCCACCTGACTGTCTACAGTGAGTAGAAGCCTCCTTATATCACCATGTAACAATCATCACATAAATGAGCAGCTGCTCCTTCATTAAGAGTTATAACTTTGTAATGTGTTAAAAAGTTAGTACTTTTGTCTCAAAATTAATACTTAAAGAAATGAAGTATTAGACATTTCTTTATATCCAGACATTGGTTTTGTGGAAAACCATAATTCAGGTGTTTTCCCTCTTCAAGGCTCTTTTTGAGTTACCAGGGTAAATTTCTGGGACTGTTTTTACCAACTTAGTGTTTCCGTTGCATCTAGCAGGTTAAAAAGTCATAGGGTAGACATTTTTCTCAGAAAAATGAAGGCGTTGCACTGTTTCCTTTACCAGGAACTTAGAATTTTTTCCTGGTATGTTTTAAGCTTTTTTCATTGACTGGTTTTATATTTTTTAATTACATTTCAATTTGAAACCCATTCTATCAACTATAACTGTTATATATTTTCATAATCTATGGATGTTTACAAGCTTCTTTGTGACAGAAAGAGAATATCTTTCATTTAAAATATTATGTTAGTATTTAAAACAGCTTTCTGAGCCACAAACAAAATCAACCACAAGTTATAAGGATCCTTCGCAGATTTAGATTTTTGTTTTAATGAGGCACTGATGCAGCCGGTCTGTGTCTCTGTGTGTGTGAGGTTTAGTGATGCATCTCTCACATTTCATTCATTACATACCAGTGAATGTATCTCTGAGTTTTAAGTGGGGACCTTTGGTTACTTTACCGCACAGCAACCGCACAATTTATAAATACAAATAATGTTTTTAAATACATTAAGTTTATTCAGTCTTCTTTGAGTTTTTTGTTTGCTTTCTCTGTGTGATTTTTTAACTGATTCTGGACATTAAAATGTACTTATATGCCCAAAACTGCTAACTCTAAATGTGACTAAATGACTCCTCTCATTGTTTATCTTGCACATTGAATCTAGGTTAATTAGTCAGTGGATTAGTGCTTAAAAAATAAAATAAACTCAGAGTCTGCTCATCTTTTCTCGTGTTTCTTTCCTCAGGTTTCCTCCCTACGCCGATCATTACCGTCACTTCACCTGCCATTAACAGCAGCTCTGCTTCGGTCACCGTGGAGTGTTCAGTCCAGAACAGCAGGGAGCTGAAGCTCTCCTGGTACCGAGGGACGGAGAGACTGAAACAAACCAGCAGTCCCAGTCTGCCCTCTGAGCTGACTCTTTCTCTGGAGGTAGACGCCCCGGATGGAGACGACTACAGCTGCGTGGCCGAAAGCCCTGTAGAGAGACAAACCACCAAACTGCTTGCAGAGGACATTCAGCTGGGAAATGCAGGTATAATAAAAAATAATGGATGTTTATAATCTCCTTTCTTAACATTAACCTTTTAATGATTTAAGTGAACTGAATAATAACAGAGATACTGGCTACCAGAGTTGGTTACTAGCTAGTTGAGTAGCTTTCTGTAAAAAAAAAATATACTTTTAAAAGTATTTTACTGCACTGTATGTTTTACTTTTACTTGAGTAATTTTGCTATGAAGTATTTCTACTCTTACTTGAGTAAAATGTCTGGATTCTCTACCCACTGAATGAAAAACAAACATGTTTTATCCAAAAATTAACCAGTGACAGACACAAACCTGCAGTTTGTGTTAAAGTTTTATTATTGAAAGAAACTTCTTTGGAAAAATATAAAGTGAAATTTTCACTTCACTTTATATTTTGTTCCATCTGGTAATGTAATATAATATTAAATGATTGATCATTTGATCAGTTAGTACTTGAGTAGACTTTTTACCTAATTCTTGATTAAAATTATGTTAAAGAAGTGCAACTCTTACTAGAGTACAATCTTTGGGTACTTCGCCTACATCTGCTGGCTACCAGATTTATCAATAAAATAGAAATAAGTTTTTCATCTGGAAAATGATTGACACTTAACAGGGAATCAACGCCTCCGAAAAGCTTCCACACTGCAAAAACACAAAATATTATGAAATAATTTTAATCTTGGCACACTTGAAATAAGACAAAACTAACTGGCAAGTAAGTTTCCAGTCAATAATTCCTTAATGTTGATGAAAAACTACTAGTTATAATTGAAATAATCTGCCAGTAGAGCTAGTATGTCTTTTATTTGCCCATTTTGTTTGTCTTCTTCAGAAAACAGCAGCTGGTGTCAGAATGAAGCCACTGTCAGGCTGATCGTTTCTGCTGGAATTGGCTTGGTTTTGATTCTTCTTCTGGTTGACCACATCAGGTTATGAGGATGAGCCATGAACTAACGGCACAGTCAAAGAAACCAAACACTTGCTGGTTCTCATGCTGGAGCGGAGACAATTCATGCATGTCAAAACTTGGTGAACTAAATTTTTTGTGTTAAAAGAATCTGAGAAACAAACAAATTACCACAGCAAAGTCTGTGATAAACAGGACGCAGTATTGATGTGAGAATGTAATGAGTATGCAATGTTTCAGCTGATTTCCTCTTGGTTTTGTAAGATTCTTGTTTTCTTTGAGTTATTATCCTTTTCTTGCTTCTGTTTTGTTTGTTTGTTCTTGAAAAGAAAGATTTGAAGCCTTTGTCTCTGCCTCTGTGTTCACTTCCATTTTGGGTCAAATTTCAACCATGAATTAATTTCTTCCTCTTCTTCTTAACCTTTATTTTAATTGTATTTTTGGATTTTCTTTTCCAAAATTTTTTTTTATATGTGTGATCAGCTGTTGGTCGCCAGGAGCTTCATTGCCACCAATGAAGCTCAGAATTTGCAAAGCTTTCAACAGAAGAACTACATAAACTCAAAGTTATGATTTCTAACTTTACTTAAGTGAAAAGGTAAATGGAAAAAATAAATCCTTTCACATTTCTGTAAAAATTATCACAATTATGACCTGAAGTTTTAACACTCCCTGAGATATGGCAAAAAAACCTAACCTGTAAATAAGTGAGTAATAAATTATTTAAATATTCCTGTGAAGTTTTTACATTCCAATCAGTAGTTTGATCACTGATACTTTGTTAACTTGAGTTTGTTTGTTTAATTTGCATTGCTTATCCCTCTTTCATCAAAACACTGCATAAAATAGTCCCTAGAAATGGATAATTGTGTCATTATCTTAACTAAGCTACAGTAACTATAATTGATTCATCTGTTTACCAAATATCCGTTCATAAATCACTGATGTTATCTAAAGTGTTTATAGTTTTCTAGGGTTTTCCACCAATTTTTCAGAATAACTCCCAGGATGACCAACACATGAACAATGAGGTTAATAAAAATTGAGCTGTATTGTATGCACCTTTATCCTTTATCTTACAGTAAAATTAGTGCTGATTTCCGGTGTATCTCTTTAGCGATACGTCATTTTGAAAAAAGCCTCCATCTCCCGTCTTTATTTTCAGAGAGCGCAGCATCCTGTGTGGTCAAGCGGTAGCAATTCAAAACATTGTGGTTGCCTTTATTTTCCACAGACTGGCCTTGATAAACTCAAACAACTCTACACAGATGTTTCGTCTGATGAGATAATAAGACATGCATCTGCTGCTGCTCCCTTTCTTCTGCTTTTGTTTTTCATTTATGTTGTGAGTCTGTGACAAACTATCATAAAGGTGAAAAATGTGACGTGTGCCCAGAGTTTGGGGGTTTCAGAAACTGTTCAGAGGAACAGAGAGCACTCTCACTTCCTGTGTAGCAGCATCTGCAGGTTAACCTTCACCACAAAGGCCATTTTAACTCACAACGAACAGCAGAGATTCAGACTCTTCTGCTTATTTTGACTAATACATAATAATTACATAATGAAGTAAACAACCATGACGAGGTCATAAGGCGGCTAGAAGTAAAAATATTTACCTTTCCACTTTCAAATCTTACCACGGATTTTTATTTGGATTTGGGCCTGAACTTTGACTAGGCCATTCTAACCCTTGAATAGGCTTTGAGAGATTTTGCAGATTAAATATATAACATTCTCATGTGGTACAGTTGCACCCACTGCATTATATAAAGACAGATGGTGTGGAACAGATTTTACTTGTGTTTCATCATGTGGCAGGACACGACTCTACGTTCTGAATAAACCGCAAAGGGAATTAAAAATGAAAAAGGCAAAACTTTATGACCTACAAGAGCATTGGATGGTTGTTTATTTGAGCTGAAATCACTTTAACGTCATAAATATGGTCTCTTTTAAAAAAAAAATAAAAAAATAGACCTTCCTTGAGCAGGTTAGGATAGGTCTGTGGGATATACAAAACATATTCATTGCATTTTTAGCACTAAATCCTTAGATAATCAGATTTTGGTCTGATTCAGCTCACTTTCGGTTGCTAGGTAACAGGCTGGGCTTTGCTGGGGTTGCCGAGTAACGGGCAATGACTGCTGGTTGGTGACGTTACATTCTGGATGTTTTTGAAATGGCTCATTTTGCAGACACCAAAAAACACTAAATATTGCCAAAAACCAGCTGGGTGGTTTTTTTAATCGCCTCGGTTATTTTTAGAAGCAGTAGAAGTACAAAATTGTCCAAAATATGAATTTTGAATATCCCTTTAATAAAAGCAAAGGAAATAAGTACACTTCCAACAACTAAGATATTTTTTGTTTGATGTACATGTACATTTTAATAAAATAGGGTTTTGTTCAACATATTGTGATTTATAAAGGATCTGTCTCACAGGCCGAAGTCAGTTCTAGTGATGGCAGTGAGGACTGGCTCTAACACTGGTTTCCTGGGTTTTCTGGTCCACAACAGGGTCAGACCAGCCTCACGAAAACTCTGATGGAAAAAGTAGATGAGAGGGTTCAGACAGCAGTCCAGGTATGACATCACTGACGACAGCGTCCTCAGCCAATCAGGGGCCGGAGCCAGGTCCTTCCTACCCAACAGGATCAGCTGAATGGTGGATGGAGCAAAACATAAAGACAAACATGTTAGGAGTAAAACATGGATATTTTCATGGATATTCTTCTACAGTGAAGACAGCGGTTTGGTTTCTTTTTTCCACACTCTGTATTAGTAGATACAACAGCTTGTTTTTACCTCAGACATAAAAAAGGGAGTGTAGCAGATGATGTAAGAAGCCACTAACAGAGGGGTCACCTCAGACAAATCTGGGTCTTCATCGCTGAGATGAACAAGAAACACAATAAAAAGAAGGTTTTATCAACACACAACCTTTCATTAAACTGCTTACAGTGAAAATTTAGTGATTTCAGGATTCTTCAGTCAGTTAACAGATAAAACCTGAGATTAACATGCACACAAATGCCCTAATTAGCATTTATCAGATTTTTGAGGACAGCTGGTTGCACAGCGCTTTATTTTGGAAAACTGTCAACAGAAGGCTTTACATGTCAGATTGTTTTTCTGTTTTTAGTCTGTTTTTATTGGTGATTCTTGTCTGTCACTATTTTTATTTAAAACTTTGTTCATGTCATTTTATAATTGCTTCATTTGGCGTGACTCAACATGTAGTTGTTGCTGTGTGAATGCACTTCTCTCCTGCTGATGTAATCTAAGATAAACCCATGAACTGTAAACCTTCCTGCTGATGCTGTGTCACGTTGTTCACCTGATGTATCTGTTGCTGCAGCGACAGCTGACAACGATCCTCACAGAGCAGATAAACATGAGGAGGAAGGGAAGGAAGATGGAGATGGAGAAAACACAGAGGATGTAGGTCATCATGTCCGAGTAGCTGCTCTCCCAGAAAACGGCACACAACATCTCTGCAGGATCATACCTGAAAGTGCAGAAAAATATTTCTGATATTTATGAATGAACAATAACTTACATTTCTGAGCCAACTACTGTACAAACCTGACCCAGTCATAGATAACAGGGATGCTCCCAAACACCAACCCCGTTACCCAGGAAGTCAAACAAGCTGCTGCTATGAAACCAAGCACAGCACTTCCTGTGGACGACTTGCCAATCAGCCGCTGAGCACTGAGGATAGCTGTAAAATTCATTAAAATTAAATTTTATAAAATCCCTTTAGCTGCAGGTCATATATTAAAATTTCCTGCATGAAGTTGTGGTAAAAAGAAGAAATGCCCTTGGTAATTACCCACAGCCAATTTAACACTTTGACCTTGTATTAAAATAGAAAAAAACTGCAGAAAAAGGCAAATACTGGTTCACTACTTCCATTGGATTCAGAGGGAAATCAGAAATCTTTAGCTTCATGTGAGCATCTTTTAAAGAAGAACAGGTTTTTCCAGTGGAAAGCATGCAAGAACAAAAATATCAGCAATGGCATTTAAGGCAGGATTTTTTTTAAAAAACTTTTCTTTACATTTTCTGGAAGTCAGTTTATCTTTATGCCTCCTTGACATCAACTCACCATTTTTGAAAGTTTTATTTGTTATTTGTGTTGACAAGCATTTAAATAATTGCACCTAATAAAAACAGTGAATGAATACAAATTTATAAAACATGAGGAATAATCAAGTTTGTTTCTAGGTTTAGCTAAGACTCCACTATACTGCAGTTCTAAAATTTTAGTTTTTTCTATTTGTTTGTCCCTAAATCATTTAAACAATCAGATATGCAATGAGAAACCACTGATAAACAGTACCTGGAGTTTTAATTTTAATTGGTTTAATAAATTGTTTTAAAAGCTAAGTTCCTCAGAGTACCTATGCTGCCAATGGATGAGGTGATGAAGGCAAACTTCAGCAAGCTGACGACTTCACACCACGGAGACTTCTGTCCTTCTGCCAGGGCGGCCATCATGGATCCAGACGTGATCAGAAGTGAACATCCTGATTATAAATCATAATTTAATGTCAAAAAGAACCTTTCTACTAAGTCAGTCAAACAGAATGGAAGAGCACATTGGAAGAAGGTAAATATAGCGGTAAAGTGAAGCGACATAAACATGGTTTCACTGGAAATCATGAAAGTGGTACCTAGATCTGACATGGTGAGACTGACGAATGGAAGCCAGTAATGGCAGCAGAACTGACCTCTGCACTGAAAACAACAAAATAAAGGGAGCAAATAGACATACACCACTTCATATTTTGGAATAAAACGTGAAACACAGTCCTTTGATAGCGGTAAAATAGAATACAGTGAAAAAAGAAACCTGTGATCCAACTTAACTTAAGAAAAGCTAAGTGGAAATATTTGTATTTTAAGAACAAAAATTATTCATAGAAGTAAAAAATAACAAAATCAGGCAAAATAAAATGTTTCCAAATCAGTTTAATTCAATAAAATCTTATAAACTTTTAAAAAATTGCAGGTGTGTCTGGTGAATTTTTGGTTAAAACATGTTTGTTTTTCATTTAGTTGGTAGAAAATTCAGAAATTCTACTCAAGAGTAGAAATACTTCAAAATAAAATTACTCAAGTAAAAGTAAAAAGTACAGCATAGTAAAAACACTCCTAAAAGATATTTTTTCTTTCAAAAAAGTTACTCAATAAATGTAATTGAGTAAATGTAACTAGTTATTGCCTCACTAAGTATAATTGAGGTCTTTAGTTAAATCAGGACTCCATAAACCATGCATAGACTGAAAAGAAGTCAATATTCTGACGACCTTACCATGACCTTGATGATCAGAACGACACTGTTTCCAACAACTCCCACGATCATTTCTACACCCAACACAGCCACCAGCAGCAACTTCTCCTCCTCAGACCAACGCTTTTCAGGGAACAGAGTCCCATTCAAGCCTTCACTCACTGGAACAGAGGAAATACAGAACGCAGATGAGTTTAGCTTCCCACCAACATATTAAGTTACACTGACAGATTTCATGAGTAAAATATGCAACACAACAATGCAAAGGAACAGAGTACAATTTGGAAAATGATCATTTAAAAGATTAATTGTTCTATGAATTAATAACTCAGCTGTACAGGTTTATACAGGAAAAATGATGCTTACTGGTCCAGCGAGCCCTCGAGCTTCAGCACCGATAACAAGTGATTCTGTTCACAGAGCTCAGATGAAGGAGTCATCAGAAACCTATTCAATTAAACTTCACACGCTCTGTTGCACTTATGCAACAAGGCTTGTGTACTCTTCATATGCCTGTGCATTTGTGTAAGCTAGCTTGGCTGTGTAGCAGAAGCTGAAAGCAGTAAAAACAATTTAATTTCTGCTTGAAACATTTGTTCTCCATCGAAAGAGACAACATTCGGACCATTTGTATTTCTATTTGGTTCTCTTGAAATCAGCTGCATGATTTTGTACCATGTTGTATTGTATCAAACAATTATTAAGCACAACTGAGAGCAAATTAAACTTAAATTCTGACTTGCAGAAGGAACAGTTATTACAGTTACTATCATTATTATTAGTTAAAGTGGTAGTTTATTTTCTTTAAGAACATTAAGGGCTGCTGCCCTGTTGTTATATAAAACACAGTGCAGCTCTTAAAGTACTTTAAAAAATGAAAATAAGAAACAAATAATAATAACAATAATGATGATAAAATTATTTGCTTATTTACTTACTTTTTTATTGATAAAATGTTTGTTTACACATAAAAAAAACAAAAAAAAACAAGGAACAGATAAAAAAAAATGTGTGCAAAGCCTTCTGTAAATACATTGGAAGAAATAAAAATCAGAAAGCAGACAACTATTCAATGACCTACAATCTCCATATGTGTTTGCAGCTTTTTTGTGTGTACTTTTGGAAATAGTGGACAAATACAGTTCGATTTCCTTAACCAAAACTGCAAAAAAAAAAAAAAAAAAAAAAAGGGTGACAATGATAAAAATTAACATTTGTGAATATGAAAATTGCCAAATATAACTAACAATTTGCTTAATTGCCAATCTTATGTTTGCATTCGTGTTATTTCCATGAAAGCCATAAATAATACTTACTGACATTTGTGTTTTTCGTACCGCCGTCCAGTAGGTGGCGGTATTCATGTCAAAGTGAGTCACAGCGGCAGAGAAACTGGTCATCTTGTGTAACTTCCGGTGTTCGCCGTCTCTCCTCTTGTAGCTAGTTGTCACTTTTCGGTAAGTTAGAAATGCTTAAGGATGATAAGACATAACATTTTCTTTGCGGTCATTCTTAGTGGTGTTAAACCTTGATGACAGCTTTTGGTTGACGCTGAGCGGATACTTTAATTCCTCATTTATTTGAAGCGACCTTTATTCAGACGTCCTTGACAGCGGTAGTTGCACCGACGCGGACATTTCTCTGTTCATTCACAGAAAATTGGGTAATTGACATGGATAAAACTCAGCTGTGTGAATATTTAGTCCGGTGTTGTCAAGAATTGAGTCACCGTGAGGCTCGATGAGAGCATTAGTTTCCACAGCAGCTCTGCTAAACGTGTAGAATAATGTAGAAGTAGGTCTGTTTGTTCCTGACAACATTCATTCTGCAGAAAATAGACAGAGAATTTTAAACTAAGTGTATGTATAGATAGTAAAAATGTGTTTTCTACTAGTGATGTCTGTCTGCTTGTGCAAATTATGTTAAATTATAGTACTTACCACCAAAATTTTGCGATATCGCTCGATAAATAATGATTTAATCTGTAACATGTGTATATCAGGATGGTTCATTGCTGTGAAATATAATATTTATTCTTATTTTTAGCTCATTTAGAACAACAGCCGTACAAGTAAGAACCCAGAAGGCTTAGAATTTACTGAAACATTTAATAATTAGGTTGAACTGTATTGATATTTCTATTTATATGCTAAAAGATTTGAAACCTGGTATTTACAGTCAAATCTTAACCCAGTTTACATTTCCCTTAAAGGTACAATCATATCTGGAGTCGTTTTGAAAGCTACTTACTGAATTGAAAGAGTATCTGATACATTTAGATTGTAAAAAAAAAAAAAGTTTTTGCATCTGTTCTTACAGCTCAGGAAGTGCCATATAGCTGAAAACATGTTATTGTATTAATATTTGTTTCAACATCTCACATTAGCATCTTGATAACAAAGCACTTTCTCAAATAAGGCAGTAAAAACAGATGCATTCTTTTTTTTTTTTCAAATATGCTAATTTACGATATTCCACACATTAAAACATTTATGCTAAAAGTGATTCTAGGTATATTGCTGCTGAATGCATGTTTTATAACATGTTGTGTGTATCCTCCACGACAATGAAAATCTTCTGATGCTTTAGTTCAGGGGTCTCAAACTCCAGTCCTCGAGGGCCGCAGTCCTGCAACTTTTAGATGTGCCTCTGCTGCACCACACCTGAATAGAATAATTAG